>WBMZ01013985.1:0-189353 GCA_013400975.1 Atrichornis clamosus
AAACCAAGAACAAACTAATGGAAAAGACATGTTAGTTGTAGTTTTCCAGAAGCACAAGTGATTATTTGTGCTGTTGTTTGAGTACTCTGCTAGAAACATTAAAGAGTCCCCATCCCCAGAAAATCTGGATTTCTAGCAAATTTTAAAGCTGAACATTTGTATTGCAGGTTACTAATGACTTCTGAAAATTGAAAACCTAGGAAGCTATAACTCTATTCATTGCAGAAAAGTGCCTTTCCTTTTCTTCCTCAACACAAGATTTAGCATAAGGATATGCAATTAGAATATTTATAGAGAAATAACATTAATATAATTGTTTAAAAAATAGGATTTGTCTAAAAAAAAAGTAGTCTGTCCAACTTGTTCTCTCAGAAATCCTGCTGGAAAACAGCTGATGTAAAACCTTAAAATACTAGGAAAAATCTCCATCAGGTCCCCATTTGTTCATATTGGGTGAAAGCCAGTGCTAAAGGCAATGCAACTATTATTCCAGAGCTGGATTTGGCCCTGATGTCTGTCCTGTTTATATATGTGAAAATCCATTAAACTTATGGTGCTTGCAGTGATATAATACAAGGCCAAAACATTATTCTTATTGCGGAACTTCAACTTCATGTAAAATTTGACTATTGTATTAATCTAGGGATAAATCCTATGCAGACAAGACAGAAGGGGTGTAGGTCAGTACATCTGAACAGGAAATCTTATAAGTGCTTAAATTTTTTTATTATGTTGTAAATTTGCAGATGGATGGATTCATGCACAGGATATAATGATTGGGTTAAAATCACAAATGTGTTAGAGTTGTAATATAGTTTTCTCTCACAGTACATGAGACAAGAGACACAGAAAGGGTTTAGAGAAACATGACAGTATGACGAAAAATAAAGATATTAGCAAGACCTTTAATTTTGGTTTACTGAGGAAATCAGATTGCAAGAATGTAGAATGAGTTTATGTTCATTCAGAGGTGAGGGTCAGAGCTTACGCAGGAAACTGGCAATGCAGACCATAGTGAAAATTCAGATTCCTCATCTTGTTGGCTGAGTAGTTGATATGCTGGATTAATGGTTAAAGAAGAACTCAAGTTGCTGACATTCTGTTTTAGAGATGATAATGGAAACTGCATAATTGCAATAACACATAGAGTAAAAATATATATAATTTTGACTGCTTCTATGTACTGGTATATAAAAGGCGAGAAATCCAGAGTTTCTTTGTTCAATCCACTCTAATTGTACAAACTTTCATTACATATAAAATAAGAATATATTATTTCTGTTTGCAGAGACTCTACCAAAGTTCTATTTTATCTGTGCAGGTTAGACTTAAGTGCCACTTGATAAAGAAAACTTGAAGATTTTTCAGTTGAAACAAGACCAGGCAGGCAATAAAGTCTGAATATAATCCACAAATGGAACAATATTTCTTTTCTTAACTTTCTGAACACAAACTTGGAAAAGATGACAGGTGTCTGTAGTGAAATTATTTTGGTGGGAAATGCTTCTCTGACATGATATGCTTTTGCTATAAACTGACTTCTGCAAAAAGCCTTTCATGACCTGTTGGAAGTAAATCCCTGTTTTGTTCCTGGACCTGGAACTGGTATGATGTAGACTGCTGTAACAGAAGTTCCTGAAAGGACATATCTTCCTACAATCTAGACAAGACTGATGACCTCTCCTGACTTGCTGGTGGGAGCATCTGCTCTCACATCAGGGGCTTCTCATTACCTGTCCCTGCACAGACCAGTAATGATTTTCAGAGGAAATGAAGCTGAGGACAAAAGTAATCTCCCAGAAATGAAACCATTAAGACTAGATAGTGGCAATAACAATAGATTTCAAGGAGATTAGAAAGATAAAAGTCATTTATAAATGAGCTGATTTTCACTGAAAGTAGTATTAAGAGAGAACACACCTCAGATTCTTTTAATATAAATCTGAAGTTTTCCCTTCTTCTCTTCCACTTTCCTCTGCAGAAAAAACCTTTAGGACAAGCAAATACTTTGACTTCGGGAAAATTTGAGCATTACTGAATATTGTAAATAATCATGTTCATGTCACTTTGGAATCAGTTTGAGACTAATTCTTCTGTGCCCAAGTGCAGTCATGTCTCCCTGCCATCCTGGTTTCCTCATCCTCAGATCTATTCTCCACTGTTGCCTCACTAGAGGAACTGGCATGCAGAACAGAAACTCTTGCAGGTGCAGATAACAGCAGCCATGCTAAGAGAAATTTCAATTTTTTCTTCAATACTTTTCTGCTAACAAATTGCTTTCCAGAGCAATATTCAGTCAATATATTTGTTTCGTATAATAGCTTTCTGAACAGTGAGAGACTTGAACATATTTGCAAATGTTTTCTTGAGTCAGAGCAACTTCTATATCTTCTGAGAGCAATATGAGAATTCTTTCCTATAATTTGAATTTTTATATATAGTATTATTTTCACAAAAATCTTGGAAGACTGTCATTTGTGACATTTTCCTAGTTTAAACTATTTTTGTAGCTTGCTTCTCACTCTGCATATATACTGAGTATTCTCTTCTATTAAGATAAATCTGCTGCAAGACTTGAAATGTTGGTCCTGTGTGGGGAAAAAAAAAATTGCTCCTGAAAATAGAGGCTATTTGTTCTTTACAAAGAATTATATCTGACTCTGAGTCATTAACTTATGTATGGTTCCTAAAGTTTTTAATGCTTTTATTGGTTTTCAGTAACTAAGGTAATAATCTTTAATAGTTAGATAATAAGACTATCTAATAGGTGTTTATATGACAGATTGTAATGGTCTAGTTTCTGAGAATGTACAGTACCATAGTTGAAAGTATAACATGGGAAAATGGAGTAACGCTAAATTTTCTCTGATTTTATAATTTCTAATGGGATTAAAAGAAGCTGTATTCAAATTGGTTCAAAATTTGAAGAATCTATTATTTACTTGAATATTCAGGTTTTCACTTCATTAGGGAGGGACATTCTCTCCTTTCTTTAAATCAGTGCTAGCTTTTCATTTAGTTGTCTAAAAAATCTAGACAGTACATGTTGTATTTTGTATTTGTCATCTATTAAACCTTCTTTTTTTCTTTTTAGTGCGTTATATATGTTTGAATTAGGGCTTAAAAACATGACTCATTGAAGTGCATAGCAAGAATTACATTGAAATCAATAGGCCTTAGAGCAAATCTACTGTACTGATATAAGAAACGAAATTTGGCTTCTGCCAAGATTTTCAATAGAAAACAAGTTATAAAAATATTTTATTAATTTCATCACATAACTCAATTACTTTCTGCTCTGTCCCTCAGCCTGCTACTTTTTCATCTACATTTGTGTCAATTTAATTTTTATACATTGATTTGTGGTGGAAAGGAATTAAAAAATTCCAAACTTTGTGTTTCTTTTCTGTATCCATATTTCTCATTTTTTTCCTCTTTTCTTTGCAGCTATTTTTTCATTTTGTATCTTTTTCAAGCCAAAACTGATTGTGAATTAAGACATCAGGTATGGAGTATTTACAATTTTAAATACCAGTTTAGCAGTCACTCAAATAAATCTTTTAAATAATGCATTTGATTACTTTTCCCTTTGTTAACAATACTAAAATCACTAGCAAAAAAAAAAAGGGGGATTAGAAGCGTATGTTTCATTTAAACACTTTTATACTGTGATATATCTCTTGTCATAAGTATAAATATGATCCTGGAGGTCTTTTCTGTGAAATGTCAGTTTGTATCAGAAAATTGATTGCTTGTATGTTTTATTTTAGGAAACAAAAACAACACCCATCTCCCTGTTCTTATTCTATACAACAAGCAAACACTGATGTTAGGGTATTTTCATTCAAAGTTCTTGCATTGGATGGTTTGGTTTGCAATAGCCATCCCATCACCAGAGCACCCAGCTCTTTACAGAGAATATATTGTTTAAACTGGTTTCAGCTTAAGTGTCGTTTCAACACTGCACTGGAGTTGGAAAACAAATTGTCATAAGACTGAATGTCTTTAAATACAGGTTGTAGTTTGAATGCATTCTATGTAACTGCATTCAACTGGATAACATAAAGGTATCACTTTAGGTTTCTTTTCAAAGCAGTCATTTGGAGGCATTTATAGAGTCTTCTGGGTCTCTGAGCAGACACAAATTATACCATGCAGGCTTTAACATACTGCTTCACATATAGCAACTTTTCAGTAGTGTCTTTTTTTGAGTTCTGAATTGGACTGCATCTTAAAATCTTAAAGGTACGAACAGAATGGCCGATCTTTCCAGAATCTCCCATTCTGAATTGGACTGCATCTTAAAATCTTAAAGGTACGAACAGAATGGCCGATCTTTCCAGAATCTCCCAGCTGGCTAACTTCCAGAGCCAAAATACAAATAGTACCAGCTACTTCCTTTGAAAGATCTTAAAATTTGCAGAGGTATTGGGAAAAAAGCAGCTGAACTGGGGGTTTGCAATCTGACTTTGTGGCTGCCTGACCACTCCTTCACTTCATGTGACAGCTGGGAACCACTGTCTGTATTTATAAAGCATGCCCTAATGGCAGCATCCCTCTGTCTCTGGTAACATGCCCGAACTTGCCACCTGCAAAAAGCTATCCTTTGAAGATCTTTCAGATAACTTACCTACTTTCTGGCACAAATGTAAAATAAATTCCTCCTGCTTATTTAATTGAGAAGCCTTGAATACCCCTTCCCTATCTGATTTCATGTTGACTGTCAATACACTTGTCAAGTAATTTTTACATCAGAGTGTGGCTGGATATTTTGACAAGAAATTGATAACATCTTCTGTGACTGAAATTTAAGTGAATTTTTGGATTTACTGTATGGGTGAGAATCAATAAGTTGCCCAGAGAGGTTACGAAACCTCTGCATTTGTAGACATGCAAAGCCTGGTTGGACAAGACCCTAATCAACCTGCTGTAGCTTACCGTGTTCTGAGCAAGGGGTTTGGACTAGACAATTTCCAGAGGCCCATCCCACCCCAATTCTTCTATCTGTGTGATTTTTTTATCCCACTTCTATTTTTCCTAGTATTCAGAGGAATATTTTTCATAAGCGATCACTCTTGCAGAGAATAATTGCTAAAGGTAGTATAAAATAAGTAACGTGTGCTAACAAATGATGTTATTTCCAGATTTTTTTGCTTCTGTATCTTCCTTAATTCTAACAAAATTAAATAATTCATCAGTCTTACATAGTTTTAAGCTTGTTTTTCAGTAGTAGTTTACTGTTGTCTATTACACCATTTATTCAGTCTATATTAATATGAACACTTTCATTATTCAGTATAATAGGTATTCCAAACCAATTTATTTATGAAGCAACAGGGACTATAGAGAAATCCTGAAAAATAAATATCATAATTTGCTACCGTTAAGATCAGTTCCTTATATGTCTTACAGGGTCCTTTTTTCAGAAATAAACCCTCCATTCGAGGCATATAACACAACTAAATATCTCACATTTTGAGTTCCTCTTTTGTTAATGGGTATAACAGAAATATGGGCATCAAAATAATTTTGGGTTTGTTGTTCACTATTGTAAAGAAAGAAAAATGTAATATCTTAGGAAATTATGCTGGTTTAAAATGCAGTATATCTCGAAAGTTGATGTTGATGAAATGCATTTAACTTACAAAGGCAAAAACTATTATATAATTATTATAATTAATGAAGAAAATAATTCTAATTACACAGCTTGAAAAAACATATTGAAGAAAATACACAAAATAGATTTATGTATTATGGGATATTAGATACCCCAGCAACTACAGATGTATAAAGCTATCAAGTATGATATAGTGTGCTGTCAAAATAAATGGCTTGTCAGTTTGCAGAAAATCTGTGTGGTAAAGGGTATGATTACTGATCTCTCATAAATCTTTTGGTTAAAATGCTAATTGGCCAGATTTCTTGGCAGTTTGGTAGTCCTGGAGATAGTTGTACACTGTGTTTGATGGATAGCAAATATGGGATTAAACAGTGGAGAGTACTAGTAATTAAGAAAGCACACTAACGATATAGTTACAAGAAGAATGTATAAATACATTCTCTTAATACAGGGTAAATTTTGGTGATTTTGCATGGAAATTAAAAAAAAAACTACTTTCATATGAAAATTTCCCTGTAAAATGAAAAGGAAATCTCCAGAGTTTTAAGTTAAATTGTGGTTATTCTGACGCTATAGTCTGTTTGGGGGTTTTTTTGTGAACTAGTTTGGATTACCCATAGTGAAAATTTAACCAAAACCCCGCTGTACTTTCCAGTTGTTTTGCCACTCTGTTATGCCTGAAATTCTAATTTTCAACTTCATTTTACTACTACTACTGGTAAAATAATTCAGAATTAGTTGCAGACTTCAAATTTCAGTTCTGCCACTTCTGCCTGGACTGATGTCTCTCCTCCTTTGTGTGTCTTGTTTTTTACAGCGTTAAGAGTATACAGAGTGCAATGTTGTTGTCCTCCATGAAGAAGTTGTAAGAAAACACTGAAAAGAACTACAATAAATGTAGATTTTATTATTATTTGCCAAGCTGGACCATAGTCAGAATTTTTACTTTGGCTCTACATTATTGTCCCATATATCTGTGTTTGCATTGAACAGTACCTTGGCTCAACAGCTGCAGTTGTGCAGGGAGAAGCAGTTCTGTCTGAGGCTTCTACACTTACACTATGTGTCTCTGGGAGTCTTACTTTCAGCTATAGCCCAGTGCCTGGACTGAGCATCTCCACTAATCACGTGTTTCAAAGCTACTGAAGACTCCCCCTTATATTCACACTAGTCATGAGGCATGTGCTGTGCATTTCAGTAAAGCCAGAGATCATCTGGCTTAATTTCTTGTGAAGTAACCCTAGTTTGAATGTACCAATGCAGCCAAGCAAAATAGTGACTGGAAAGTAAGAACTATTAGATTTCTTTTTTTTTTTTAATCATAAATTAGTATGATGCAGAGAGTATATGTCATCCCATTTTATCTGAGTAGTGATGGAGGGTACCAGTGACTGGCTAATAGATCCATGGCTGAAACATTATAATCAGTAGGTTTTTTCTTTGAAAGTAGTACAATTAAGTTACCTGTTAATATTATGGGGTTCATGAAAAAAATTAAAAATGCCTTAAATTATTTTTAAATGCACTCAGTGATTCTTTTCACCATATGAGTTAGAATATAACTGTGATGGTGCTTTATTTTTTAAAGAGAAATCTCCTTGGGTTGAAGCTATTAGAAAAGTCAATATATACATGTTAAGGGAGGGCCATAAAACAGTGGAACATCAAGAAAACACATTATGGTGGAGATTTGTTTACATCAAACTCTGATCACTTACATCAAAGACAAGCAACAATTTGCAGATGAAGAAAGAATGAGATAGAATATTCAACATTCCTGGAGCGAATATATTTTCTAGCTCTATACTGCTTGAATTATACTTCCATGTCTTTTTATTTCCCACTTCACTTGTTAGAGCTTTATTAGAACTATCTTCTTGTGATATTTCAAAAGACACTGCAAAAGATATGAAGTCTTACAGAGCAGCTCTCTAACATAAGACACCTATAGGGTTGAGATTGTTATTTAGGTAGCTGGAGAAGAGTTAATACTGCTTTGGCTGCCAAGAGAACCCCTCCAAAGGAATCTGTGCTTCCAAATCTGATACTGATTACTTGTGCAGCTTGGGACAAATAATTTAATCTGGTGGGAAGGTACAAGCTTCACTTTCTCATTCCTGCCAGTTTATTTCCAGGTATTTTTTTATAAGTGGTGTAAGAGCACGAGACCAGTTTAAAAATAAATCAGAAAAAAAAAAAAAAGAAAAGAAAGAAAAAGATAAAATCAGTATTTGTATATATTTTTAAAAACTCTTTTCAATCTGTAATTATATTCAAACATTGACTTCATTAATTTATGAGTAGTGTGATTGCATCCTGCACTCTACTGTTTCTTATGTCAGAGTATGCATCACAACCACTAAAGAAATTTGGAGACTTAAATGCCATAACAATATTGTAAAGAAGCTGAGATAAATATCATTATGATTGCTTTGGCAAGGCTGCATCTCAAGAAGAAATTATCTTCTAAATATGAGTCCCAGTTGCACTACTGATATAACTAATTCTCAGTAAGGCTCCCTAAACAGAGTATGCAATTAAGATAGATGAACCTGACGTCTGTCAGGTTTTCCATATTTTTTTTTTTATTTATAAAAGTCTCTGACAAGCAAGTTCATAGCCTGCATAATACTGTAATTAATATTTTTTGTGAACTTAATTTTCTTTTAGAAACTTCTTGAAGGTTTTCATTTACTTACTGAGTAGGAATAATTATATAATATTGTAATAAAAATAGAACAGAAATCTTTCTCTCAAAACTGAATTGCATCAGGATGCATAGCAGTCTCCAAAGAAATCCTTGTTTGGACAATTTACCGATCACAAGCCATCAAAGAAAAAATTACTTAGAGAATATCTTGCATTCCTGTTTTGTTGGACCTTTACTGTAGTACTACCAGGATAAATCTCTCTTGTTTTGGCCTAAAAAATAAACAGAAGCATAGCAGGGTGCTAGGAACAATTTCCTCAACATAAATTTCTAGTTCTGTAGGCAATGGAATTAATGAAGCCTGCTGTCCCTATCCCCTTTTATGAGTAGATTGATTGAAAGTTCAGACTGATTTTGTTATAGCTTTCTCTTTGTACACTCTCTGATCTCTAACAGGACAAAAGTTGGTGCTGTTGGTTTTACATCTCAGAATGCACCTGGAAAAGCCATTCTCAAAACCTTTCTCTGAAACACCCTGCTACTCCTGTTCATTTTACTGCAGGAACCTAACTCTTTCTGATCCCTATATCTGTGTAAAATTTGGCTGATGTACACCAGTGGGCTCAAAAGTTGTGAGAAAGATTTCATTAAGCACATCTCCATAGGCAGCTAGGCTAAGAATCAATGCATCTTTTCACAAACCATTAGAAATGACAGTAGAAATTATGTGCTTCTCTTGATATGCTTACTGTATACAACCAGATGGCAATAGGGAAACTGAATGAAAATAAAACAAAACCAAAACCAGTTGCAGTTACCAAAGTTTGCCTGTATTTTGAGCTATTTAAAATATGAGGCAAGCTGATGTTGGAGAAATATTTCTATTTTTAAACAACAATAATTTCTTTAATGTTGCATATTCATGTTATTCTTTGCCATATTGAAACCTCTTTTCATCAAGGAAGTCTCAGATTTTTCTGTACACAGGTAATCCTTGAGCGCATCTTAACCTCAGTCAGATATATTGGTATACGACCTTGCACAGATACCTAATGAAATGGGCAAAATGACTTCTGGAAACAAAAGCAATAAAGACATTTTGCTGTTCATTTATCTTTTTGTAGTTACACAAGACTGAAGAATTGCTTGCTGTAACATTTTTGTGCAAGCACAAATATGTTCCTAAATGACTTTGCACTTATCTTTTGCAGGACACATCCATAAGTAAGAAATAGTTTTTGTAGAGATTTGGTGTATGCAAAATTCCCCACCCCTGGCAACTGCATTTGAAAAGTGATGAAACACAATTCCTGATTCTCTATGGTGTAAAGTACTACTGTAAGTTGCTGTGAAAAGCAGTAATGCAAATTTTTTCCAACAGTAACTGAATGTCATTTTACTCTGCAGTACATATGGGTCTTTACAGCTCTTCCTAAATAAATTCTCTGAGTGGGTTCATCAGAAGAAGAAAACAGCATTGCCCAGCAGGGTCATTAGGAGAGACTGAAGGGGTCCACAAGGTTGCAAAAATGTTATTCTTATCATGTTGCCAATTTTATGACTGCTGCTAAAGCAGCCCAGATGGTTTTCTCACTTGCTTTCAGTTATCCTAAAGAACCTAGAAACGGAATTCTAAGCAAAAGATTGGCAAAATTTACAGCACCTCTTGATAAAGATGTCACTCATCTGTTTGCAAATACTGTTTGGTTTGCATGATGTTTGTACGGACTAGGTGTAAATACAGCATGTGGCGAATCATAATAGATAGATGAAGATAGTGTGAGTGCAGAAAGAAGGGGAAGGTTTGGGTGTGGGAGGCAGCAGAAGGGACGCAGCAGAACAGAGGTCTCAGCACTGCCTGTGTCACTGGAAGCTACATTAGCATCAAGATCTCACCCTACCTACCCGTAGTTTCACAAGACAGATGACACTGGAGACAAAGAGCAGAGAACCAGCCCTGATGATTAAGGGTTGGGACACAGTGGAGAGACAAGTCACTCAGGAGGGTCCAAAAAAGGCATACCTAAAACCTGCATAAGGTTGCCAGCCCAAGACTAGCATGAGGAAGTGAGCAGGACCTGTCAGCTAATTACTCTCGTTCTTCAGGACACTGCAAAGAACCTAACAGCTGGACACAGGCATTGCAGAACTCTATACCTTGCTGGACAGTTGAACACCCACCCCTGCCCTGGTGTGTGACTGCTGGACAGACATGCGAACACCACACCTTTTCTGGTGTTTGTGACAGTGAGACTGTGCGAGAGAAATGAATAAAATCTATTTTATTAAAGTTTTTGTTTCAAATAAAATTATCTTCCCCTTTTGTGAGTTCCCACATTGGTACTGGCTGCATTGCTGACCTAACAGTGGAGCAGCACGCACCCCGAGCACACTTCCTTTACTTTTTATGACGTGATATGTACCTGTGACCAGAAACTAATTATGGAAACAATTACAGTCATGTTTCAGTTCATGCAGTCTGGACTCAAGGCATTAGAAGTAAAGCTGTGTCTGCTCTATCTGTGATCTAAAGGGGTTAAGGTTTAACTGGAAACGTGTCTTGCTTAGTGGGGAAAAAACACATGAGAATTTTTTTTTATTTGTAACACTTTCACACAACTTATGTGTATACAACCAGTTTTATTTTGAGAAGGTTAAATGAGACACTGAATGAAATTATATTCGTTAGTGACTTAGGTTACATAAATTTCTTTTATATTGATTTTTTACATTGTTTTCTACCCATATGCAAACACAGTGGCATATCTGAATTCTTTCCAGCAAAATTTAATAATTATCTAGACTTTATCAGGCATTGCAGTTATCCACATTCAAGTCAAGCTAAACTTATCAATCACTTACAAAGTACTTAAGTACTTTATTTTTTGAAAACAAACAAACAGTCTGTTATTTGTTATTTATAATTAATTTAAACCATCATGGACCGGCATTTTCTAAGCATTCTGGAAATTATCCCTGATTGCAAATCTCCATCCCTCAGTTAAAAACCATGATTGTTATCTTTTGGCTTTGAATGAAACATTCAGGAAGTGTTTATTGTTCATGTTAATCCATGCTGTAGCTGACTTTGCTGTTTCTGTCATCAAACCCTGTTAACAAATAATGCCATTGTCTGAAAAAATAAAGAAAAGATAAAGCATCTCTTGTTATCTCATGTAACTCTGTAATAAATGGCAAAAAATCATTATACCATGCAAAGCTATGAATCAGTTTAACAAGCAAGTTCTGTTAAAACTGCTGATTATGTTTGTTGTAAGGGCACTGGTCATCTGTTTTTTCTTGTAAACAAGTGTATAACTCCAACTACTGTGCCTGTAGATATCCATGCTTTCATATTTGTTTCCTGTCCTTTTTCTGAAATAAAATAGGAATTTCAGTTTTGATATATCTGAAGCAAATAAACAAAAGAAAAACAGAAATTTCTTTGTCATTATTTTTTATAAAGTAGTGAGATGCAGGATAATGGATAGTATGATATTGACTTTCAGTACTTTGGGATACAAAACTGATGTAGGAGAGAATACAAAGATGTCACAGTGCGAAAGAGAAAAGTTAGAGGTTCAGATTTTCCTAAAAGCCCTCTGAGCGTTCTGATTTTCTCTGCTCAGATAGAACCATAGTAAAGCCTACGGTTAAACACTTTTGTCCTGTTTTCCTTACTGTGTCCTTTCACTGTGTTTCTTTCTCTGTGCAGCGAACATATGGTCTTCCTGTGGTGCCTTGGCAGTTCACCACGAAGGATTGCAAGATAGGACACACAGCGTTTGATTTTGTAGGGTCAAATTCCACATTCTAAATTCTACATTCCACTCTCTAATTTTTGCAGTGGCTTTTCCAGATGCCTGCAGAGATACTGCGCACACAAGGCAGCATCACAGGCACTCTGCTGGTCTACTTAGGAGCAAAGTGACTCCACGTCACAATGTATCTACCTCTCACAGCTGTTTGTCAAATTTGTCCCCATTTCAATGCTAAGAATTTGGCAGTAAATATAAATGTATATTACATATGTATATTATACATAATTTAATGTATAAAAATATATTTATGAATATTTTCTTAGTTTTGCTGAAACACCGGTGGCTCTATATCCTTTCACACTGAAAGTCTGGAAGATTTGCAGTTCTTCCTTTCCTTGGAACATTTCAAACTGTGAGTGCTCAAGTGGTGGCAAGGGAAGGGAAAGGATAGCAGATTGCTTCCTGAAAGCTGTGTGGAGCAGTCAGAGTGCGGACTCTGAGTGTGCTCCATCCCAGTTGTGTTGACAGACTGTTCATGCACTTGTTGGCTGTCACAAACAGGGGAAGTGCATGCAGGAGCTCTACCCGTGCAGTGATGGTTCCAACTTTCTGCTGACAAACTGTGATAACTTGTGGCATTTACACTGTAATTCCAAGTCCTAGAACTGCTGCCAAGTTTGCAGCTCACCCATGCAAGACAGGAGTCCCTAATTAACAGCAATGCAGGCTACTGGCTTTCCCAAGTTTATTCTATATCTGTGAAGTTATCTGTTTATGCAGTGGATTTTCACAATAAAAATCATTGACTAGTAGTCATGCCTGCAAAGTATTTTAAACCTGCACTAGAGTGATACATGAATAATAATTGAATTTTGTTCTTCTTGGTGCTTACAAAATGTGCAAAGAGTTGCACATGGGGAAATTAGAAGAATGACAAGGGGATGGGAGCTTTAGAAAATGATAACAAGGGAGAGCTTTAGCATAATATAATGTAATTCCACAGTGGATGCTTAACAAATACTGGATTTTATGGAATTCATAGCAGAAGTAGTTCTTAAAGACAGATCTGAAGAAAGGTGACCAAACAATGATTTAAAAACTCTGACATAAACCCAGGCTTTAGAAAAATTACATGTGGGAGAAATAAATATGTAGAAATTCATCGTTATTACAGCTGAAATTCTTAGAGAACTCTTAGGACCTTTGTGGGAAGGCTAGCACCCTACAGTGTAAGAGGGACACATTGCTATTTTGGTACTAATAGAAACAGTCCAAATCAAAGTATTTTGTTAGTTGTTTATAAATCTACTTCAATTAATAAAATCAGTTTTGACATGTTTTTCTTCCTGAAAACATGGCACTGTGAAAAAAGGCTGGCTTTGACGCTCTTATTGTTAAGTTCCTTCAGGGAGGTTATTAAAGGAAACTGACATCATTCTGAAGAGGCAAAAATTTTAACATACTGACAAGTACTGAGATTTTAATGAATCAAAACAGATATTCTGAGTTTGGAGTATGATTTTTGTTTTCATTGATTAACTGTTTTTGCGGACTATAACAATTGAATTACAATTGCAGAAAATTTATGTTAGTGCATGTATATACTTATATATGCCTTATTCCTTCTCAGATACAAAAAGAATTTTGCTAGTATTTGCACTTCTGACTATAGAGAAGGACGTAGTACTGGGTAGAAGTACATGATCCAGTTCTAACTATGTTAACCCATGTATCTGTGATATGACAGCTGTGTTTGCAGAAGCTGGAAGGAACTGCTACTCAGCAAAGCTAATGAGAGTGATTCACCTGCCCTATTAACATGACTGTAACATTTTTTGGTGGTAGAGATAGCTTGTACAGGTAATGCTACATATCACCGCACTTTCACAAGCAGACATAGCTCTTGAAAGTGCTACAGTCTTGATGACACAGAGAGTTGTGGAGAGAAAAAGGCTGAATGACATGCTATCTGATTTCCTTTCACAGCCGCAGGTAGCAGCAGAATGATTCTTTTTTAACCTTCTTCTCCTTATTGGTTCAGTTTTGTTCCCTTAAAGTTCTGCTGTCTTGGACAGGGACGACAGTGCTGCAATAGTGCTGCAAAATGGAGTAACACAAGGTGACTGCTTAAGGATCTGCAGGAGTTTGAACACAACGGTGCAAGGGCCAGCAGAGGGGTGGCACAGAGGGCCTCCCTCGTCAGGGCGCTGCCGGCCGTGGCTGCAGAGCCAGCGCAGCTGCTCAGGACAGAGCTGTGCTGAGCGGTGCAGGCTTGTTGTCCTGGGCTGGCAGAGCCGTGTCCAGAGCTTTTGTGCTGTGCCCTGCCTGCTGATCCAGGCATGCTCCGTGTGCCTCGTGCAACAATACAGCTCTGAACACAGTGCCACCACTTTGATAATAATGAATGTAGTTATTATTCTTTTCCGTTTTGAATATGATTCACTTTTTTTTTTCTCTTTGATGGGAAAGAAAGAAGATGTGTTTGGGAGACTCCATAAACTTGACAAGGCAGTTAAAAAGAGGAAAGTACAGACAAAATAGAAGACCAGATGAAAGAATGCACAGTAGGGAATTAGGATTTTCAGTGCTTAACATCTAGTTTTCAGATCAGGCTACTGCTTGTCACCATGTTCCTTCCCGCACTGTTAAACACTCAAGAGTAACATCACATTTTCAGTCTATTCTACAGAGGTTTGAGTCATGCAGAATTTGAAATCAAGTGGTCAAACTCACTGCCTTGCTGTAGAAAACATCCCAGAGCTCCAGTTATTTTTTCTACTAAGGAAGTTTCAAATGAAATACATTTGAACAAAATCTGCCTCAACTTTGTGAGATGTCAGCACATAGAGAAGCTGACAGCTGTAGGTTTATCATCTGGGGAGCACTCACTGATAACTTGCCCTTTTCCTTTGATGCTGTGGAAATTGGTCCATTTCAGAATATGAATTGTGTTTACTTGAATTATTTGGACTAAATGCAACTAACTAATGTTAGTTGAATTACTCTAAAGGTAGACTTGCTTTTGCAGATTGACTGAGTCGATCAGATATGCAGGCATAGCATCCAACACACAGAGAGCCACTGTGGATTAAGGAAAAACATGCTGATTTCAGAAGGAAAACCACAATACTACCAAACTAGAATATGTTATCCATCTTCAATATCCCTCTGCATCAGGAAATGCGAATGTATGTGAATGGTTTCTCTTCAGTTTCTGTCTACCCCTGAAAGACACAGAAAGATCAGAAAAGGGGGTTAAAGAGTTTGACAGACTGTGTACACTTCAGCGTCTGCCCGGTGAAACCCGTAAGTTGTAATTACCAGGTAGCTGAACAGGATGGCAGGTCTCGTTCTTGTGGTGCTGCTTGTCCTGACCTGCCCAGACCACGCAGCAACTTTCTTGAGGGTCCTTTCTAGAGCTAGAGTGACATGAGGGTGAGGAAGTGGGGGGATGATTGTGGCTCCTAGGATCAGATGGAAGTAACGGAATAGTACTTTGCATCTAGATGATTTAGGCCTAGGTTGTGTTGGTATGAAGGCACAAGTCCTGATGGGTGGAAATGTACAGTGTGTTGACACAGAAAGATGTGCTATGCCAGACATAGGAGAAAAAATCTCCCAGGTGAGTTAGCAGGATGTCAGGTTTCACTAACTACAGGTTTCCTGAGACAATTTCTGAAACAATCAATGCATTATACCAAATTATATGCTTTGGATTCACCTTCAGATGCCACAGTTTTGTCAGGTATTTCACCTGTGTGTGTGCTTGTCTGCCCCGGGTATTAGTCTTGTACAGGTTGTGGCACTGATTGTCTAGGTTTACTGGAGGTTGTATATTTTGTCTTCTTGCAATTGAGCCAGCTATGCCACATTTTTCATCACCATGCTTGTGGCAGGACCAGGGCAATCTTCAGCTTCCTGTAAGGTACCATAAATTTTTTCTCACTAGTCAAAGAACTAAAAGGACTGCACATCAAATATTTGCCCTGCTGTGGTCTCTAAGTTATTTGTTCTTGCCTTCTTTTTATTTTTTAATCTTGATCTTTAATCACAGGTCTCTCTTGCAATTCTCCTCAGTGATTATTTTGTTGGCTTTCCAAGATAGGACAGCAGAGAGAAACACACATTTAATTATATGACTGTGTGCTGGTTTTTGCTGGTGTAAAGTTAATTTTCTTTACCATAGCTGGTATGGGGTTGTGTTTTGGATTTGTGATGGAAACAGTGTTAATAATGCAGAGATATTTTCATTATTGATAAGTAGCGTTCACACGGAGTCAGGGACTTTTCTACTTCTCCTACCACCCTGTCAGGGAGGAGGCTGGGGATGCACAAGAAGCTGGGAGAGGATACAGCTGGGACAGCTGACCCCAGCTGACTATAGGGGTATTCCACACCACATGGCATTGTGCTCAACATATAAATTTGGGGTAAATTTCTTTTTGTGTCTTTTCTAAGCTATTGAAAGTCTAGTCTTGAAGTAAAATGCCAAATAGGCTCTAGAATTGCTAATGATTAAGCACTAATGGTACACATGTGCTTTAATTTGACTAGAGTGAGGGTCTGTGATTTCAATTAATACAATGTATCCACTCTGCTTTAAAGGTTATTTTAGAAAGCAATGTATAGTGATGCAAACAAACAAAAAAAAATCAGCTCGACTTGATGTATTAAGAAAAGGTTGCATATGATCACTAACCAAATGTGTCTCTGTGTGAAGCAGACCTTTCCTGTAGAAAAAAATCTGATTTTTCTCTTTTAATACTTATAGACACAAGCACACATAAAAACCCCCAAAATATCCCCAAATCAATTAATTTGAAAACTGAATTATTAATAGATGCTTTTTACAGCATTTATTTTATGTAAAGGGGATTTGTCATTACATTTAACATCACATTATTTAGCAATTTGGAAAACCTATCTATACATTCATAGCTTCAACCAGTGTATTCTGTGTGGCTTGTGTATAGAAGCACTTGTTCTGTAGCAGTGTGAAGCTCTGAAAGCAAGTGTATGCTCAGGATGCATTTGAAGGAAGATGCTCTCTGTGTTGCACCAGATATATTGGTGAGTAAGAGATAAACTTCCCAAGTGTGATTGCAGTAGAGGTGATTTTTTTCAGTTCCACATTATCTGCAGTGGCCTTCCACGGGTAAACAAATGTCTATCTACAAAAGCTCAGCTCTCTTAATTTGCTTTGTACAGTATAAGCCCCTCTTAGATACATATATCAAACCAAAGGAATATGATTTGACAAATACAAATTCATGTGTTCCAGTCCTGGCTCTTATACTATTCAAATTACCTATATTTTGAAGTGCAGATGCACTAGGCTGCAATGTGTATAATTTTGTTAATATTACGTTTTGAAGGTTGTAACAATAAATGTCTCTATTTTGTATGAGGGTGGAATAGAAATAAGCTCAATTTCTCTATGAAAGTGCAACATCTGTCACACCCTGACCCAAGATCCAACTGCTTAACAGGAGTTTAACACTCTGTCTTCAATTGAGCAAAATTACTTTCAAAGATGCTGTTAAATACAACTAGGTGTTTTCATATTCATCATCGAGCAGTATTTCATAATGTTGAAAAGATTTAGTAATGGCACTAGAAGATGAATTTTTCTTTCTGGATGAAGGTCAGGATAACTGTAATAATATTTTTGCAGAACTTATATCTTTATATTAATATATCAACAATAGAGTATAAATACAGAATATATGTAAAGTCTACAGAACTTTCAGTTTAAGATCTATCTAATTATTCTTTTTAACAGAAAATACTGCATGGGGGAAATGTTAAAATGCATTTGATATGCATGTGGCTTTTTTTCATAATAGAACTGGTCAACCTTTTGAGTTTTGTACCTCCTTATATTGGTGTCTTTTGAGCCATAATAATTAAACAATGCATGAGTTTGACAGTGTTAAGATTCAGCAGCAGAGCCCACTGCCTGCGCTGCTGACTAACAATGACTTGCTGTTTCTTTGCATTGTGCGCCTCTGCACCCATCTGCTGCGCTTACATTTGATATGTGAATTCTTGTTCTGTGTGTTTACGGCACAATTCACATCTTATTGATTACATTAAATTATTGATGAACATCTCTCACAGAGTTTCAATGCCTGGCAGAAGTATGTAGGATAGTCACAGGGTCCAAGCATCCTATCACTTAGAGAATGTCATTCAAATATCCCATTCTGAGGGAAAAGCTCTTTATTTCCAGTCTTGTTGAAGATAAAGACAAGTAAGTAACCAGTAGCTCTGGCAGAAAACATAAAATGCAATCAAACACCAGAATATCATAGCTAGGCATTACATAGATATATATATACTGTTTCAGACATGAGTACTTTATAACTAACTACAGCACTGAACAAGAACAATCTAGTTGTAAAAGTTTTCTTCATGAGACAGAATTCAATTTTTGTTACCTTCTACAATTTTTTTTGTCCTCTTATGTGTCAATTTAATGATAAGGATGTGCTATAAGTACATATACAATAAGGAAGAAACTGGTTTATTATTTCAATTATCTAGTTATTTTATGTTTGCAACATAAAAAGACATGGATTAGGAACTTTAATACTAAAAAAAGCCACAAAAGCCCCAACAAAATGGTTGTGTTACTGTTTCTGTACTTTTGTGGCTTTTTTGGCTAGTTGAGTTCAAATGCTCCAAAGGGCTAACATGTGGTGGCTTTGGTGTATACACTGACCAGAAATGGCTAGCTCAGTTCCCTTGATACAAAGGAGAGGGGGTTAACATTTAGGAATGGATTCCTTAAAAGCCAGAGTAGCAGTTTCATAACGCCAAAGAAAAGTGCATAGGGAATGCCTGAGGGAAAGCAAGTCTGAAACCCCCTTCCTGCTGGACTTCTCAGTAGCACTGCTGGAGAGCGACTGGTCCCAGCATGAATAGCTTGTTTTTTCAGAGGCAAAAGCTGCCTTTTAAGAATCCTATCTGCATTCATGATGCTGTTTTTTTCCCCTTAAAATATGCTGATTTAGTGCTGTTCAGTATTTAAGATATGTTGATGTGACACAGTGCTCCTCTATAAAGAGTGGTATAGTGCTTAGGTAAGACTGAAATTAGATCTACATAATATACTGCATTTCCTGCTATACCACCCTGGTATTTGTATTATTTTATTCTGTTAATTAGAGAAGGAGGGCTTTATTATATTTAAAAGGAAAATATTTGATGTTAAGATCCAAAAAGTTGGATTGCTGCCTTCAGTAGTTTCCTCTGCAAGAGAAAAGCTTATTTCTCTGACTTTCCAAGCTATGAAAAGAGAAAGGCAATTCCTGTTGCATTGTTTTATACACAACCTTGGGGAGCAAGAAGAAAATAAATCAGAAAATATTTTGTTACTCTCTTTTGAGAAAACTTCCAAGAAGGGATGAGTTCTAGATTTTGATCCAAGTTCCTAGAAGCAGTTACATAAAATGAATAAATGAGCTGGCTGAAATGTAGAGTGTGGGAGGCTTATGTCTTCCCTACTGGATTATGTAGTCCTACTCCACCTCAGGCTTTCTTAATGGATTACATTTAAAATTTCTGTTATGCTGTTGTCATGAAACAGACAGGTATGATTTTTCCACCTTAAGGAAACCTAATAAACCTGAATCTTGGATGGATATTCTGGTCAGTTAGACCAATGGAGGCATATTTCTTTTCTGCTTCCTATAATAGAAGTGATGTACTTTTCTGCTATGCAATTTCAGCAGTGAAATATTTTTAAATGTGAGGCTCACCTGGATCCTAAAGAAGTCTTGAAAGACTAAAATTTCAGCAGGCATTATTTTTTTGTCTATGTAATCTGATAGAGGTATGTTGTTGGCATTACATACCAAAAAATAACTAATATTTGGTAGGTCGTTAATTGATCTAGATGGAAACTTCACAGTTTGGGTTTTGAGGGGCAGTTAGCTGTAAGGTAAAAAAAATCTTTGCTTACCTGCACGGCCAGAAAGCTGATGACCAACCCATTCCTGCAGACATGTGAATGTAGAGCAACAGTTCTCTGGGGCTTGCCAGGCAAACAAGCATTCTGTTTTAGCAGCATGCTTGGAGTGAGAAGCCAAGGGAAACAGAGACAAGACATCTGCCTCTTGTTAACTGAACTAGACAGAATGGAGTTTGTACAGTACCAGGGTAAACCAGTCGCTCCCTAAACAAAAAATCTTTGTGAAACAGATTTAAAATTCCCTCTAGCTTTAAACTAACACATGGAACGGGAAATATCTGTTAAAACCTGAGGCACAACTTTCTTCTATCAGACAGTTACCAGCCAGTCTTGAAAAGTTATTTAATTGTTCACTTCAATATCTTCATTTATACTTGAAGCAAAATCAGTTACTCTGTAGATTTTATTGAATCTTAGAAATCAGTGTACTGTCCAGCTGGGCAATATTATTGTTTCTATATGAAGAAATCATCACAATTCTTTGTGCCTTTCTGAGAAAAAATAAAGATAAAAATTACAGCAATATTTCTGTACAAATAATATTTTTTTTCACACAATGTAGTCTTCAGCTCACCACTAAGGCATTTTTTCAAAAGGGCAACAAGTAACTGAACTTAATTGAAAAGTACAGGAATACCTGCTCTAGCAGAAAACAGAACACTGAATTAGTGTTCTTATTTTACATGTTTGTCTGGCTAATAATTAAAGAGTAATTATATTGTTTCTGAAAAGGAACATTAATGATCAACATTTCAGTATCAGAAGAATTTTTTTATAGGTGTTGTTATCCTTACTGGATACAAGCTTTATTTGCTACTGGTTGCTAGTCTCCCACTTAAAAGTTTCTCAAAGAACAATATTGGGCAATTGGCCACCTATGAAATGTACCACAAAGAGTCCATAGACTGTTAAAACTATGTACACTTTTTCATGAACTGGTAAATGTTTTACAGTTGAGAATAATTGCACATGGGCTTGTATAGAAAAAGAGAAGATTCTCTCAACAAATACTTACATATTAGTTTAAATACACTTTTAGTCTGACAAAGACATAAAACTTTTATGGATCTGCAGCCTATTAAATATCAGAACCTCTCTTCAAGTGTACTTGCTGCATAGCTATGGATATTATTATCATGATACTCAAAGTGAGATTAAATCCAGAAAATCAGAACATTTTACAACAGTTTAATTAGTTCTGTGCATCTCAACCAGCTTTGGGATCAATTTTTTCCTGAATCTCAGTTTTGCCAAGAATATTAAAAGCCATCTGAGTGAAAATAAATAAAAGATAAAAAAATGGTTCACGGAAATCAAAAGTTTGTTTGGTCTCAAATATCTAACTGTCTTAGTGCAGAGGTGTGCAGCAAATTCATCAATAATGCTGGAAGAAAGTTAGGGCAGAAAAGCAAAGCAAATGAATGAGGGCAAAAGTAAGGTAACCTGTAAAGTCATAATTCTAATAAAAGAAAAGCACCACCTAAAGCTAAAAGAAAAAAAAGTTAAAATATTAACACAGTCCCTCTTATGACTGCAGAACAGAGAAAAGGGTGACAAAGAGTTTGATTTCAAGAAAAAATTACATTACAGTTAAATTTTGCTGTCCTTCTATGCCACATGCATTTAACTATGCAGGAAGTTCAGAGAAAAACTAATAGAATATATGTATGAAAGAGGTGTTGACTAATGGGGAAAGATTACAAAAGTAAATAAGAGGATCTATGATAGATGATGATTAGAGGAGAGAAAATAAATGAATGTATATCACCTGAAGGGCATAAAGAGCAAAAAAGTAAAGTCCTATTTACATTATAACAGAAGAACAATATTCAGTAATATACAGATAAATAATAAAATCCGACCTAACAGTTAAGAATCTCATTTTCAAAATAATGACATTTAAATGGGATAAGGTCTTACTAATTTTCAAAATAAAATTATGTTAGTAATTATTACAGTCTAGAAGTGAAATCTTGGCTCCCCTAAAACCACTGGTATAGAACCCATTACCCAAATTTTTCACTGACAGCAGGGTGTTCTAGAAGTAGATCTTACTTTCTGTGACTAAGATCTGTACTGCAGATACTAGTAATTGCTGTGTCTGTAAAGATGTTAGTAAAATTCTGAGTTTAGCCAAGAGAAGCCTAAGGAAATCAATGAAATTATTCTGAAGGTATATTCATGAAAATTGCAGTAAGGCTTAACCCATAGTTCCTTATTCTCTTGTGTCCACTTCAGAAAATTCCATAGTGAGACCAAATGGTGTCTTTCAGAAAACTGTAAAATCCAAAAGGTTCCTGGAACTGTAGTTCACAGTCAACAATTTTATGGGAGGCATTCAGCATATGGATAACAGCATGGGGCTTCCAGGAACAGCTTTGAACAAGACTCATTTTGCTGGGTTAACACTTGCTTGCTAACAAGTATACCCTTCCCATAGAAGACATTTTCCTGCCCTGGTGCATCACAGATTGCTTATGATTGCAATTAGTGGGAAACAATGTTCACTGCCTGATTATTGTTCTCTTTTATATTTACACTTCGGTCATATTTCATCCTACACAGAATTGGAAAGGGATGCTGTGTATAGAGAATACTCCTTTCCTGCAGAGTTCTGCTGTTTTCATTATTAATATCAAGCTAAAAATCTCACTCTGTGTTTATGTGAACAGTATGGCAGAAGCAAGAAACCCACAAAACAAGATTGATGCTACTTCAAATCACTGAAGTCATCATGCAGACTCCGGTGTGAAGAAATCAGACAAGACTTCTGTTACCAGGCCATAAGCTCTGCAGTGTTAACCAGCACTGTGACTTTGCCATACTGCTTGCCAAATGCTTTAAATGAACCTAGAAAAGCCTCTCAGGATGAGTCTACACTCAGGAAAATAAATAAATCATTTGGAATAGTATGATTTTGGGAGTAATACTAGAGTCCCTCTGCTTTTCAATTTATTTTATTCAAATTAGTTCAGAGTTATATCCACTACACTGCTGAATAGATTTAAACAGAGAATCTTTTGGGTCTTTTTCCATGTCAGTAGAAGCCTTGGTTATTCACTGTCCATCATTCAGTGAATAAAATGTGGACAAAAGAAAATACACAGTAATTTGAAGTAAGGGGTCTTGCTAACCTCTGCAACAGAATGAATCTGTGAGATATTAACGGCCCTAAAAGCGAACCCTTGATATCCTAAAGAAACGTGGCTTTTGTAGTCAAAGATCTGATGCCTCAAACAATGATAAAATATATTTTCCCAGCACAGAGACTATAGGTTTTAAGATAATTAGCAATTACTTTGAACAAAATTAGATTACATCAGATGAATTTTATCTAGCTTATTTGGATATTCATGATGGCATGAAGTACTCAGTTTTGAATTGAAAATATATTTGTCTCTTTCCCATTAGAATCTTTGACTGAATAATTGAAGGTACAATACCCATGATTGTATTTTAAGCAAAGGATTGAAATTGCTATCCTATTAAAGAATATGCTGGGAAATGTTCGCATATCCTAAGAAAAAACCCAGAGGTTTTAATAATTTTCCTAAGAACAATTTTTTCTATTTTTGGATGTTTTAATAGCCCTGCAGAACATCTCTCTTCTTGGATAGTTGAGTGGGTTTTCAGAAAATTCCTCAAGGTGAGGCATAGAATGATAATACTGGTGATTCACAGGGGAAGCAGGGTTGATTTAGAAACATAACCCAAGTTTTAACACTAAGATGTATCTTATTTACAGATAGGTTTTCAGCAAAGATGAAGCATTTTGTGAATTCATCTTCCTTTTAAATGATTAATGAAAACAAAACGGTAAAGAACACCTGTCATGCTATTTGGTTTCTTTGTTTATGTTATTGAAATAAAGCTAAATTCATTTTGTTTACAACCTGCTCATTAATACATACCGGTAAAGAAAATAAGTAAAAACCACCAGTGGAAAAATAACCTAAGTTTTTTCCTTCAGTGTTTTTAGTAGTAATTATTGAGTTTTAGGAATCAGGCAGAAAAGGAAAAGGTAACTGTTCTTAAAATCCATAATTTTAATGGAAATCTACCAGTGAATGAGTGCAGTACTCTAACCCTGATGTCTTAAAACTGAATATAGCATGCAAAAGTTAAGGTCTTCTGGCTCTTAATGTCTAAAAATTCCAGAGGCAATTTGTGGTGTTTTTATTAGCTCTTGGCATAAGATCATATTTGGCTGCCTAGAATTGTATGAAGTGAGTGGCCTGAGAACTGTGGCACCAGCTTTTCCTTTTCTGATATTCTGGCCCTTTTACGGCAGCTTGGACTTAGAGCCAGAAGGAAAACTGTGTCTTTGTACAGATGATCAGTAACAATTCTTCCATGAGGGCAATTCTGAGGAGCAAAATCTCACATTATCTCATGCAAATACGTACAGGTCTGTCAAGACTCTAAAACTACATTTGTGCTGTAACTGATAAATTTTAATTTAACCACTTAGGGAAGATAGCACTAAGTAATGTTTCTTGACACCAGCACATTACTAAACATTGCATTAAAAATATCTATTAATTCTTATAACATACCTTCGAAGATAGTTACTTTTGAACAGAGAGCACTGACTCCAATTACCTAAATGTCCTACTTGATATGGTAAATTTTAATCCTTTGATTTGAATTACTCTGATCATTAGGGAAATGCATTTCATTAATGCAACTTTTTCAGTCAAAAATTAGGCCAGTTAGAATGGAAGTTTCTTGTAGGCACAAAGTTCTGTCTACATTTTTCCATTTTTAGTTTGGATTATACTGTTTTAGAGACAGTCTTTACATTCTCCAATGGTGTAATAGTCAAACAGTTAAACGACACATTAATTTTGAAAGGTTGTAAAAGTGCATTTCAAAAAGAACATTTCTGTGTAATAAAAAGAAATATTTGCTTGTGATTTTGACTTTGCTTAAAAATTGAACGTTTTAGGTCGCTCACTATGAAGTTATCTCATTTGTTTTACCATCACTTCCCTTTCTTTTTCTTTTTTTCTCCTTTGGCTAACTTTCTTCGAGAAATTAATGTCTCTGTGACAAAGGAGTGAAGGATTTCAAATCAACATTTCCATAAGTTATCAACTTAAGCAGTTTTAAATTCTCTAATAATATATGGTTGCTTGAAAGTGATATGAATTAAAATAAAAGAGTGTGTATAAATAAATAAAACAAAATAAAATAAAATAAAATTAAAATAAAAGAATATGTGAGAATTTTAGGTAACTTCTGAAATATCAAACTGAAGATTTGCAAAGACAAAATGGAAAGCAGATATAAAACCTGAAAATTTTAATCTGACACTGAAGGGCACCACGTATGGATGTTGTGTTAATTGTTTTTATACCTGTATGCATTTCTAGTCTGTATTTATAATGTCTGTTTAGTGTTGAGCCTCAACTTATATTAGAATTTAAGTTATTTTCAAATAAGATATATTTTTAGTTACTTATTCATATATTCAGAAAAATATAAAGAAGGCAAACAATTACAAAAGCATTGAAAGAAACATCTTTTTTCCTCTGTTTCATGTCTCAGCTTCACTTGTTCATCACATGTTACTCTCCATCCCTCCCAATTCCCTTTGTGAGGTAATGGGCAGTGTAGCATTTTGGGGTCATTACATAATGATTTTATCTTCCATTTCTTGTTCCTTACTCATTTTCTTCCGTTGATCCTTGCTTCTTACTTCTCCCCTGCTCTGACACGGGATCTCCAGGGGGTGCAGTCTCCCAGTGCAGTGCAATTTTCTTCCCGTGATTTTGTCTCCCATCAGTTTCCTCACAACATCCCCTTCCACGTCTCCTTTGTGCCTCTGCACGTGTGTCTACTTCCCTGTCTGAAAATTGTTTGAGCAGAGGTGTCATGTGCTTCTTTGGCTGGTGGTAGTTTTGGTATGCAGTAGGTCACTCACTCCATCCATGTCAGAGCTGGCTGAATGTGGCACAGGGGAGGGAACAGCCTCCTCCCACACGGAGCACCTGGCAGCTCACTGCTGGCCAAACCCTCTTAGTTATGCCTAATAAATTTCACACCTTGTTTCTGCAGAACATTATCTGAATGTTTATCCATTACAAAGTCTACTTTCAGCATCATCATACCTTTAGCATACAAACGTGACAAACTCTGCCTTTCCATCTGAACAATAGGGCTGGCATTGTAGGACCATGGGCATACGTTCATGAATACTTCATTTCTTGCCTTGCAAAGGTTATTCTTTTACAGGCTTCACTCCTCACCCCTGTAAACCACAAAAGAGAAAATGTTGGAATAGTCTGAACATCTATCCATTAAAATCTCCACTACTTGTTTCTACAGGCTAGATTATTGGGTTTAACCATATAATAATCTGACATCATATTAAAAATCTCAGACCTTGCTGCAATCCAACACACAGCCCAAAACATTACAACAGTTTTAATATTTGTCTATCACGAAGTGAAAACGCAGTTTTATGTCCGCAGTTATCATCTCCTTTGCTGGAGCAGCAGGATTAGGTCATTACTTATTAAGTCCCCACATCCGCAGATCCCAGAGCCGTCTTACATTGCACAGGGTCCCAAATGCCCCAGTGTAAAGTTCTCCTGAGCCATCAAGTACCCAGTGGCTCATGTTTTCCAGCACCTCCATAGCTATTGCTTGGGCATCTCCTTTGGGCAGTGCCTGTAGGCAACCTACATTTAATTAATTACACCTGCAGTAAAACATCACTGCAGGATGCTTTGTATGTGAGATTAAATTTCATAGGCTTCATATCACACTCTCTGTGAAAATGCTGGTTGGTAGAATTATTTTAGGTCCAGGTACAAGTCTGTTTCCTACCACAAATTAGGAAAAGAGGAAAAGGGGAGGAATTAATTAAAAGAAAAAGAGTTTTAAGTCCCAGGCTCTATTTAAAAGGAAGCATATTAATGATGCTTGTAATTATTTGGGTTTTTTTAATACAAAGCTGACAGAAAAAAGAGTGTTGTCAGTTTTAGCTTATCAGTGATTTTAACTATAAAGCACAGAGTTGCATTCAGCCATTAAACCCACTGTTTGAGATGAACATTACTGATGCTCTAATTAAAAAAAGAAATATATCTATAGGGTAGAAAACACAATGGCTAGTTGATACCAAAAAAATCTACTCCCAGATTAACTTTCTCACATGTGGATGATCTACCAATTTCAAAATGAAAAAGAAAAAGACTTGAAAAAATAACACTGTTTTGCAAAAATCCCTTTGGTCTATGTGTTTTAATACGACTTCATAAAGCAGGAACATCTAAGTATGATAGAAAGATACTTAGTTTTATTTACTCTCAGGCTGTACCTTATAGTTTACTACAGAGTACGTGGTCTTGTCATAAACGAGAAAATGGATGATGCCAGAAACTTCTGTTTCAATGTTTAATAGATGCTTTCATGGAAGCTTTTTGGGGAGGGTGCTTGAAGAGTGCTAACAAAAAAAAAAAAACCAGAAAAAAAAAAGAAAAAAGGAAAAAAAATTGCCATTGATGCTTCCAGAGTAAGAAAAAGGTACTTTTGTCACTGCAAAGCCGCGTGAAATGACATTAACTTGTCAGCTTTGGAAACCAGTTAGAAAATTACTTAGCAGTGCTAAGTTAAAGGTTGGAAAACCACCTCTTTGGTGAATGTGAGAAATGAGCCATCCCATGCACTCACCTTAGCTTTGCAGCTAAACCGTGCTGCAAATATTAGAGATATAAGATCTCACTGAAAATGAAGCTGCTGGCTGTGCTTGCTTCAGCAGTGTCACATGATATGGCACTTTCTTTAACATGAACTCCAGAGCTATACCTCACCCTGACAGAATTTTGTTTTGTAAACAGTTCAGAAATAAGTTTAACTCCCTTTCCACTTTGAAATAATACGTACAAATTTCCTTTGGATAAGACAAGTATGTATTTATTCTGGGTTAAGAGAGGGTGTTCACATATCAAGAACAATTTTTATCCAACTAAATGTATTAAGAAAGGCTTTTAAAATGCTCTTTATTTTTCCCTTTAGATGTATGCAAGAAAGTCATGTTATTTTCCTCACCTGCTTCAATGTCCTAACATTTTATACCACTCCCAGTCAATGGATAGTATTGTAAAGAGACAGCAAATTGTAATACATGAAAGTATATTAACAATGACATAAGATTAAGAATGGCTAAAATGGAGGAGTCATACAAAATTAGTAGGTCAGAAGGAAAGGGAATATTCTACTCTACCAATTAAGGGAAGGCCAAGGATACAGTAATTAACCTAACCAGATCATATCTTCAGTGACAGGAGTAGGAAACAAGGAAGAAATAAATATTTTGCAGTGTCTGAAACTAAAAATAGGATATTATAGCTTAATTAAATCTCAGGATAATTTTTTCTTAAAAACTCCCTGCCTTATAGATTAACCACTTGGAAACTACTATGGATGGCTAAGCCGGTTTGGAAAAATAATCACTGCTGAATGAAAGCTTAAATTTGGAAGAGATTTGTGAAGCCACCGCGTTCCTCACTGACCTCCAACTAATATTTCTGTTCTCCCTGTTGGAGTGCTGAGCCCATACTGCAGATTTGACAGACTTGTGATGGTAGCTAGTCTTGAAAATTTACATGCTCAGCCACTTCCATTTTATCAGGTTTTGAATGTGGCCTTTTCTTATATGAAATATGCCATAAAGGAAGTAAATGTAAAGGTTTTGATCATGCTAATAAAAACAATGAACACTGATTATCTTGCTAAGAAAAGGAAAATTTCAGCTTTTTTCAAAATTTGATAATAATGATTTTTTTTGTTAAAGACAGGCAGAACAAAATCAATGGTTTAAAATGGAATAAGAGTTGATTACAGTATGTAATGACTGCATATTATTATTGATAAAACTATATTCTGTAGATAGCATTTATATATTGCACATTTTATTACCAAAGCACTTCAGTGATATTAAGAAATATGTTATTATATTCTTCTGCAATACATATATTTTACTAATATGTTATTGATGCAAGAAGAGAAGGAGGGAAGTCAACATTGTGAGCTTCAACATCTTATCAGTATAACTCAATGCAGATAATTGAATTTATACCAAAAAGTTACTAAATATCTGAACATCCACAATGTAATATCTTAGGTTAATGGCTACAGATGTTTAGCACAACAGGAATTTAAAAGCCTCCCAGGTTTATACTCTAGTCCAGAGGATTCCTATAATTACGTTTCTTCTAGGTGATTTAACATTATTGAGAAATGTTATTCAAAGCAGGGTGGTTTGATTTCTTGCGTGTTACTTTCTATATAAAAACCACTATTACATAAAAGAACCCCTATATAATTTTTGCATGTTCGTGATACAATGTGAATGACTCCAAATTTCACAGGTTCCCTAAGGAGTTTCCTAAAAACCCCAATCATATCCTTTGTAGCTGGTTAGATTTTTCTCTGATCCAGAGTCTATGAGTTGGCAAGATGCAAATGCAATTAAAAACGTGTGTTGTTAAAAATGAATAAAAGGTAGCATATAATTAAAAATGCAATGAAAGGAGATAAATTACTTCATTAAGCTCTGAATGCTAATTCACAATGTACAAACCCATCTAACTTTAAAAAAAAAATTCTTCATCTACCTACTATTTGACATTTATATTTCCATATTGGTCTTTTACAGATAAATAGTATTCCTGTTTTTAAGGGAAAAGAATTGATCTTAACTCTTGGTTCTAAAATGTTTATTGTGGCCATGTCTGGATGGAAGGATGATTTTGATCAGTCTTCCCTGTCTGTAGACTGTGATAACATTGAAGGGAACACAGTATCAATGTGTTCATATAATCAGACAACACAAACTTGCCCCTAACAGATCCATACTGCTGTGAAGATGCTTGTTTTGAAAATCCTGATGACTGTAAAACAGTAACTAAAGTTGATATTAGCTTGCCAGTATCACTCATTTTGCTGTATTGCATGCTGCTGAAAGACATTTATTTTCCATAAAGGTTGATGGTTTTGTGCTTTGTATAATTATATGGGTTTATATAGTATATACTGGGTTATATAGATAATTTTGGACTTCTATCTGCTTCAGGCCTCATATAAATCAGGTACTTGATTGTGAAAGGTAAAGATTTTGATTAATAGGTGGCTAAAATGGACATTTCTTCACAGGTTTAATAACACTGGTGAACTGTTCAGAGAGAGCTGCCTGTTAATATTTGATCAGCTGTGTGGTTCTGAAGTGGTTGCAGCCAAAATATGTTAAAAAGCTAGGGCCTCTGTTTACCCGCAGATTGTTCTTCTCCCTTGTCCAGATGTGACCCGCGTCTCAGCATAACTGTCCATGTAATTGCTCCCTGATCTAGCTCTATCAAAACAATATTTTAAAGATATTTTGAAGCCAAACCAGAACATTCATTCTGCTAAGATATTCATGCTAGTCTGATGAATCAGTTTGACACAACTGGCAGAGGCAGCGACTGTGTATATAAGATTACTTTATCAAAGCAAAATATTCTTCTTTTTTTATAGGAGGAGAACAAGTATAGTAAGAGCCTAGGAAAACAGTTTCCTTATTCAGCTCAACTGCAATTACCAGCGGCATCCCTACCCACATCTCTGATTTGCTCATGGGCCTGTTATAGAAGTATGTTTATTTGCTCTTGAAGAGTTGTACTGTTTTAGTGCAGATTCTTCTTTTTCTATGATTCTTACTGATGCTCAAACAAGTCTTTAGAAAATTTTCATTGTAAAGCACCTACATATTTCTCTCAAGGTGGGTTGCCTTGCAATATCTGTCTGTGTACAATACACACACATACTTGCTATGAGAGGCACACTTTTCTATTATTTAGATTGTCTTTGACAGTGAATAGGCAAATGAAAATACTGTGAGGATAAATCAGAGCAAAAATAAATCAGTTAAGAACCAATTTTTTTTTAAATGACTAAGCACAAGCTTCTAAATTTCTACTTAGTAATCTAAGCAAATGAGCTCATCGTTAATGTACAGAAGACTATTGGAAATACAGTGGGAGAAGACATTTGTCTGGGGTCACTGAATGACCAGTGTTCATGAGCTTGTAAACCTGTAGCTCTGCAAAATAAAACCTTGTAGGTGTGAGAACTGAATAATAGAGCCATTACATAAATGTAAGGAGGGGTAAGTGAACATTGAGGCACAGGGAATAGATCTTTACCAAAGGGTCCGAATAACCTTACAATATCATGACTGTAAAAAAGCTCTCAGATGTTGTTAACACACTTTTTGTCTGCCTCTTCTCATATTTTAAATAAATCTTTCTTCAAAGGCCTAATAACTCTGTGCTCTCTTTTCTGGTATTTGTCATGTGAAAAGTAGCAGCTACCATACAAAGATAAGCTAGTTGATATGGGCTTATTACAATGCATTGAAATACTTTCAAATAAATACTTGGTAGTTTTTTCTTCTTGTACAAAACTCCTGCCAAAATTTAGTGTGAATTTGCAAGCAGCATATATTTTTTTCTTCAATGAAATACTTAAAATCAAGAATTTGCTTTTTTTGCTCTCGTGGTAGCATAACAGTGGTAGTTTAGTAGCTAGTGTATGAATTAGGTGTATCAAGTATAATAAAATAGTAGATCAGATACTAATTATCAGCAAAATGATTCGTTGCCAGTAATAAGGAGACATGATCTTGTGACTCTAAGGTCACAAACAGTGCAGTTTTTTTCTTTCTAATTTGAAGCTCTGGAGAATCTTAGCTTTAGCCTTAGCTGGCCTTGGCTCTAAATTTTTGGTATCTCAGTATTCCACCAAAATAAAATTTAGGGCATGAATGAAAGCAAATTTGTGTAATTCTGATCAGATTTCTTTGAATGCAAGGTATTTTGAATGATTCAATTAAGAGTCTATGAATGGCAGAAGTTGAACTATAAGTAATTAAATCTATTAGGCAATGTCTCAGAATCAATAAATTTAATTGAATGAACTATTCTTACCTTCCTGACATTTAAATGACCATCAGAAATAGTTCTGATGTGGATTTAAGCTGTCCTTGACTACTTTTTTGATATCGGCATTCAATGTGATTCTATACTTTCACTATCTACATTATAAACCTCAGTCTACAAAAACACATACTTTGCTGGGGTGTTTTTATAGGTAGAAAGGGTTTAAGAATGATTTTTACTCTTCTTGACGCTTTCAAGTTTAAAAGTGTCTTTGGCTTGTTGGTTTATTTTCTTTTCTTCATTCTTTTTTCTTTTGTGACTTGGAGGCATGTGACTTCACAAAACTTCCCCTTACAACTTTTTGTTTATATATATGCTTTTCTGCAAAATATTTTGGCTTAGCTGAAACAGTGAAATGTCTGATAAAAAGCCCAACCGAATTCTGACTGGGAACTCTCAACCTCAGAATCTAAATCTACATATTTTATAAAAGAACGTCATTTGACTCAGTTATACCAAACTGAGCTATGTGTTCGAATATGTAATTGCAATAACCTAGTAGGATGTGCAAATTTAAAAAAAAAAATGGATAAATAAGATGTCTTTGAAATACCTGTTTACAATTACTTTTCATCCTTTTTTTTTTTTTAAAATATATTCCTGCATAGTGTTTCAGAAAGTCATAATAAATGTGATACCAAAGAAAATCTGGAGCAAAACCAGTAAGGTTTATTATTCAATTGAATCTATAGTTCCACTAAAATAGTAATGACTTTCATATCCTCTTAGCCCATGGTGGTGAGCCAAGTGAAATCAACAAACTGTGTAATTCCAGACTAAAATTTAAAGAGGTTCTATTGTTCATAATATCCCACACACCTTGGCTCTGTCCAGGTACAGTAGTAAGGATAACATTTAAGAATGAGTTTATTTTTAGGAAACACTGTTATTCACTTTAATATCAATACCTTAATATTACACAAATAAAAATAATTATATAGTAGAAAACACTTAAATATGCATGACTAATTATTTTACTGGTATGAGTAGTATACCTATGTACTGGTATCTCCAGAGCAGGGCACAAAGATGATGACAGAATAGCTATGAAATTGTTTGTGTGAAAGCTTGAACTAAAATATCATTTATTTCATGTTCTGTGAACCGAGGTTTAAAATAAGAACTTATAAAAGATTTTTGCAAAGTATGTTTTACGCCTAAGTCCATGGAAAGAGAAATGTTCTATACTGCTCAGATAAAGGCTTCTGTCAGGGCCTACTTCAAAGTCTTGTGAACTTCATATAGTTACTTCAATTCCCTTTTAGGATGTAAATCGATGAAGATAAACAAACTGAAAATGGGAGATTTAAGTTGTACTGATTTCAAAAAGTGACTCTAAAACTGATGCTGTTGAAAAGGAACAGAAATTTGCTTTGGAAATGGAAGACAGGTAAAACTTTTTTATGCCATTTGACTCAAACTAGAAAGGAAATAAATTTTAATTTAACCATTTATTAGTCTGAAAGGGTGGTTTCTTGTTCTTTTGTATATTGTTACTGCAAAATTCAGACTTGTAAAGGGAACTGGAAGTCAAAGGAGCCTGAGGTTTGCGATACTGTTTCCAGATCCAATGAAGATTTTCTGTTTTAGACATGCTGCAGCAGTTTCTGCTTTTGATCATGGATATCAGATTTGGGGTGGCCATTTCAGTAATTTATCTACAGAATAACAGTAAAGCACCAGATTTTTGTTATGACTAAGACCAGATTAAACTTTTTGATTCATATCTAATATTATGTACATCACGTTTTCTTTTTCCAATTTGATTGCTGCATATTTATAATAAATTCATTAGCAAGGTTAAGAACACTAGATCTATGTGATCTAATGATTTACTTTAGAACTTTTATTGCCTTCAATATTAAAAACACCCCAAACACTACTATTAATTCATACTTGAAAATTCTTCAAAAGCAGTTTCCTATAAAATTCAGTCATAATATTGAAACCCTTCTTGGAAAGAAAATTATTTGCAATTGAAATTTTTAAAGCACTGGAGTTTTAGGTTTTTGAGACCCACACAATATGCAGGATGTCCTGAAAGAAATTCTGAATTATCTGAACTGACAATACATTAATAATTACTCTTAAATTTTATACTTACATAGATCATAGATAATTTGACTCTCACACTTCTTTTGGTTCTGTCAGACTGGACTATTTTACAGGAGTTTACAGAGGTCTATGGGGAGAAAATCTTTATAAATGTTTTCTAAACATCAGCATGCTTTAGAGCAGATGTTTTCTGTATGCACAGTACCATCCTCATAGACACTCTGACCTCAGCAAATGAATTGGGAGTACATATAAGCACAAACATTATTAATCAAAGTGACAGAGAAACTTCCTGCAAATTTACACTCCTTTTCAATTAAATTTTTTTAAGAAGTCTGCAAAAAGGTCTGTTGTGATTTGATTTTCTGGTTATCATCTTTGGGGTTTTTTTCTTTTTTTTTGCATAGCAGTCTTCTAGTGATCAGCCAGGAAATTTTTTGTAGCAAGGGCTAATAAGAAAAATTCACATTTTACCATGGCTTACAGCAGCATGAAATGGTTTGGGCGTTGGAGCCTCTGAGTGTAGTGGAAGACTTCAGGAAAAATGACCTGCTAGAGCTTTAGAGTAGCAGAAGCACAGTCTGCCTCTGGTTTTGGGCCCCTGGAGCTACACTCTGTTCACTGCCTTCCTGTTTTTTCATCAGCATCCTGGCATCTCTCAGATCTGTCATGGATCCTATATTCTACTCTTGAAAGCTCTAAATCTTGATTCTCAGACTCATATTTCTAACCCGATCTCAAGATACATTCTCTCAAAAACACATGCAAAGCCTCAATAAAAACACTTCCATGCAGAGAAGTATCAGGAGAAACCAGATTTAGGCATCTTGCTGCAGCTCTCCAGTTCCTCTTAGGTAAAAGAAAATATGAGATATCTTACAAATTTTTTATATGTCAAAATTAATGCTATCTTTGAACTGCCCCTTTCTGAAAATGTACTGTGAAGACCTCAGTTCAAAAGCATTTCACATATAAAGAAATACATTCCTTATTCTTACCTAGATGTCTGTGTCAGGGGACTGGCGAGGCTTTCACCGTTCTTATTCTGATGGGTGAATTATGCCCATAGCAATTTATTAGTACTTACTAAATTTCAATCTCTTTATTTCCTCCTCTGTTAAAATGAATTTTGTAATAATGATTTTTTTGTTCCCTACTTTTATTTCTTTTCATGGGTTTATTAGTGTACTGCTTCAGAAGGCTTATCTGCCCTGTATTCTGACATCTTCTTAATATATCTTTAAGCTAGTTTAATGCTTTGCCTGCCTGCTATTCTCAATACACTTATTATCGATGATAGGTGTAATAGAAACAGTGTTACTTTTGAAAAATGGCTGGACATTTCATTACTGTCATTTCACTGAGAAATAGGAGTTTGTTTAATGCATATGAAAAATACCAGCAGAAATAAAAGATCAAAAGGGATAAAAAATCAAAGCAATTTTTCTTCTTTTCAGATGCCAGATTAAGAGTCCTCCGTGTACTTTAAACAATGATTTATTAGCCTTTTGAGATTAGAGAAGTTTGTGTCTTCTTATGCATAAAGTTTTCTTATCCTGAAAATAAAAGGGCAATAGCATAATGTACTAATTATCCATGGTGCTTATATGTTAATGTGTTTCTATTTAGAATTTCTTTTCATAGCTGTCACTAATTCCATGTATACTAGTGAAACAGCTGTAGTCCAAACAGGAGAGTAAATTCAGTTATTAATATAGTAAAAAATCTCATTTGTTAATGAGAAGAAATATATTTTTATCATAGCAACAAAAATATTATTTTACCTTGTCATTTTCCTTTTCATTCACTATTTAAATTTTATCTGTAATCATCAGATTAGGTTTAGTTCTTTGAAAAATCTTTTGCAAGACAAGATAGCTTCCATTACATAAAGCCTGAAAAAATTCATTGGTGTTTTTGCACACAGGCTGCAGAGAGTTCAGCCATCCCAGTTCAATCATATAATTAACCCTGGCCTGGTTTTTGCCTGTTTGTAAATTGGTTTTGGTTGGCGGGGGTGGGTTATATGCATTTTTTTCCCCTGTCCTTTCTTGGTTATCCCTTTCTCAGAGAGCTAAAGAGTGAGAATACTTGAAAGTTTTAAAATGGCAGAAAATGCTCATCAGTATTCAGCTGAAATACTAACTAGACAATCACCATTGCAAGTAAGCTGAAGACTGGTAGAACCAGAAGGCTTCTTTTTGCTTGGATTTGTCATCAAAGAAGAAGTAGAAGAAAAAGCAAGAATGAGAATAGGGGCACGAAAAAACCCACACATTCCAGCCAATTAAATATCCTATGTTTAATTTTCTAAATATACCTTTTATTTCACAAAAAGCTTCTATGTCTGTTTTTGTTGGTAAAACAGATTGATACAACAGCAACAACTACAAAGCAAGTTCAGAGATATTTGTTAGTGAATGTACTAGTTCATTTTTTGATATTATTGTGAAATAGGAGATAGTCACTGATTTTTACTGAATTTTGAGTTGATGTGTTTGTCTATGGATCATCTATCAAGAACATTCTGAAATGACAGGAAGAGAAGAGATTCAAATAAACTCTTGAAAAGCAGAATGAGATCTCTGTCTCTGCAGACTGAACATCAGTAATTATTGGAGAAACTATAGGCCCAGAACCTTAGCAACTGTAAATCAGTAAAACTTCACTAAGCCTAACACAACTACCTTAATTTACAGAAGCTGACTACAGCAATATAATTTTAGAAGGTTTTATTTGCAAGACACACTCTGCCTAACAGCAGGTGCAAAGTACTTTCTACAGTTTAAGCTATTTGTGAGGAATGAGACAGACTTACTAGGAGGAAAGGATTTAGTCTAGTTCATGTGAAAAATGTGGTGATTAATTTAAAATGCTCTTCAAAAATCTGCACAGCTCTTGAAAAGAACAATGAGTTTTCAATTGCCAGTTGTGTGAGGGGCAGCTCATTATACATTAGAAACAGAACTTAAATTTATATAAATGTTTCAGTGGTTCTACTTGTATAATGCTCAGTCAGGTATTTTCATGCTTGTGCTTAATATTGCACTACATTCAAATTCTGCAACAGATACAGGAAAGTTATGTACTAACTCGAGCCTCAAGCACACCACCATGATAAGGATTTTGGAATCTTTGCATAAATAAACAGTGTTCCAGGATATTTTGCTTGAATTGTCACACAATTCAGACTTAGAACCACAAAATAGTTCTGTTGTGTTGCCTGTTTGTTGGCAACCTCTAAAGTAAACAGAAGGAACTCACAGTCTCATGTGAAAACAAAGAAGTACCATTAAATAATATATGCTCATCATTAAGGAGCAATATTGTTTCATTCAATTGTATAACATTTTTGTGATACTGAACAGTAACTATATAGTATGTATATTTTAAACTGGACAATGTTCCAAAAGCCCTTTAAAACTTATAGCTTTCAACTACCATCCTGGTTTAGTCACTTATTTCTCTGCACATGGTATTATTATATCAAATGGGGCATTACTTTTGACAAGGTTTACTTATGTAGAACAATCTGGGGAAAAATAGTTTATAGAACTGAAAATAAAGTTGGTACTGTAATAAAATATTAATTCTCCAGTTGACGACGCACATTAAACCCTCCCCATATTTTCTTCTTACTCTGTTCTGTCCTTGAGAATTCTAGAACAATGGCTGGAACTTCCTTAGGGCTTAGTACAAAACCACTTTAGAAGTTTAAGTCCCCTTAGGCTCCCTTTAGACACCTAAAATAATGGGTGTTTTTTTATTTCCTTATGAAGAACTAAAGCTTTTCGTCTTTTGTCTTCTCGTGTAGCTTTTAGCTTGATATTTCACATCTTGTCTTTTTACACGCTTTTAGAAGTTAAAGTGAGGATGTTGACATCTGCAAATCTCTGCTGTGATTACTTGGAGGTGTCAAAATTGAATTCCTTTGTTCTTTTATCAAATACATACGTTTTAGGGAAAGATATACATTAAGTGTAGCATAGTATCTCACTGAGAATATATCTCAAGCTTTTGTAATCATTGCAATAAATCTCCAGACTCCATTTTTTTGTTTCTTCTACTTCACAATATTGGACAAACTGGAGTTTGATTCCTGGAATTATTACATAAAATAAAGCGTAATACACTTTTCTTGTAGACTTGAGTTAAACAGAATGTCATTTTTTTCTTAGTTGTTCTTACACATAAAGAACAGTAAGTATGAGATATTTTGTACTTATGAACCTTTAAAATAGCTCTGATAAAACTTCATAGATTCTATGTCCCACATAGCTTATGGAAACCAATATTCCATTGTAATAATATTGTTTCACTTCTGGGTTTGTCAAAATTGGATTCTGTTGTTTAAGAATTGAAAGCTATCTCTCAGAATACAATTTTAAATTACTTTCACTGCAGTGGCTTTAGTTGTATAGCAGTGGAACCTCCTCTATTAAATATTTCACTTTGTTCTTTTGTTTTACTTTCTTCCTTGTTAAAAGTGTTGTGTTCTTACAAGCAATCTGCCATGTCTCATTTCTTTCCCGTGACTTCTTTTTTAACCAGCATTGTTGGCATAAAATGGCCACAGATAAATAAGTATGAAGATTCTTTTTTTACAGTAAATTCAAAGAGAACTACCCACTTCATCTAGTGTGAAGACTTAGAAAAAAAATCACAGCACTTTAAAAACATTTCCCAGTCCACTTTACTGAGAGTAATATTTTGCATGTAAGATTTGAAATATAGAAAAAATTCAGGCACTTATTACTTTTCCCCCAGAATGAATTAGTTTTTGGCACCAAAAAAGGAAAATAATCTGCAGTTATTTGGGCATACATACCAAGGTCCTTATGCAATTTTTTTTCAAATGGCTTCACAAAACAGAAAGTTGTGATGAATGAGCTTCTAATGATTAAAAGTAGATCAAGGAACCTATATAGGAATATGAATCTTGTCTGAAAATATTCAACCTACAACACTGTTCATTTTCACCACTCTTATTCACAGAGATATAAGTGTCCCAGCTTATCCCAAGTGAGGTAACACATGCTGGAAAAGTTATGTGTGCTGTCTGATCTCATACCATTTGGGTTTCAGTGCATACATTAGAAAACTGTTCTACTGAGGATACAGAAATTATCCAGAAGTGTTTTGGAAAACCTTGTGTTTGTAAGAGTGTCACAAACAGTACCTCTCAACGTGAATCACTGTCCGTTAGTTGTTCCCAAGGTGATCGGGACATAGGTATAACAGGAGAATGACTCCAGCTGAAGCAACAAACTTTGACTAACAGAGTTTGAAAGTGAAGGATGAGGTGATAGGGAACAAATGTGATTTATTTATGAACAAAATAAGTTCTTTGAACCTCAGATCTTATTTATAAATGAATGATTACAACTAATTAATGATTAATGAGTAACATGGCATTGATCAGTCTTAAAGTTAAGGAGATACATATATGAAAAATATGAATCACATGTGATATATTAAAAATCCTATGTTCTTTGTATATGGCCTATTAACATTTTCATAGTTTTATTCAATACACGGTGAAATGTTCAGAAATTATGTGCTGCCTCATAGCACTGTAAACCTTCTGTAATTGCTACTTTGCTTCAGTGAAGAAATATGATCATCTTGAGAATTGATTTCAGAGTGATTGGCAAGAATGAACCAAAAAATTAACAGAAAAAAAACTATGATGATCTTATTTCTGTTGATATTTAAATGTTATTGAACTTTCTTATTAATAGAAGGATTAGGAATTAAATATTTTACATTCTGAAAAAAATTGATCTATCATTTATGGGTCTTTATATCTGCACATATTTACACAGACCTGACTCAGGGACAATCTCTTTAGTGATCATCACATGAAGAACACAGATTCGCATAAATAAGAGGTGGAGAAGAAAGACCATTGAGATCATTGCATTTGCTCCCTTTCTAGTGCAGCAAGATGGATTAGGAAGGCACCAGTAAATTAAATATGGAGAGTTTTCAGGCACATAAGATTTATCACTTCTCATTAATAATTGAGTTTCCAGAGTGATCCTCCTAGAGGGCTCAGTAAACATTCCCGTTTGTTAAGGCAAGAATGTGTTCACTGATCCAAATTTGTTTTTTTGACTAACCTCAGAAAAATAGCCTTTTATTTACTTTTCCAGTGCATTTGGATATTTTTAAGTAGGTTGTTGTTTTTTATTTCCATGGAAGTGTCCCAGATGGTCATCAGTCTGTCATAGAAACTGTGACCTAAAGGACTGAGAAAAGGTTGCCTTAAAACCAATATTGTTAACAGACCATCTGTTTTCCCCTTTCACATTTTGTTTGGTTTCCTATGGTTATATATATGTTCTGTACAATTATCCATTAATCAGACATTATATGCCAATAGTAACCTAGAATACATTCCGATTTTTTAAAATTTTGTTTTCAGTAATTTTTTGAGATATACGTGGTGTCTGTACTTATGTCTATACAGAACAGTTGCTATTTTTTCTTAAATATTTTTGCTTCAACCATATATGTTAAAATACATAGTCAAAAAGTTGCTTTTGCTTTCAGTTCAGGAAATGACATGAGTCCAAAAGTGCTGAGGTTTAGACATATTTTAGACACATTAGATTCACTGTGCATGCATAAAGCATCTGTGCAACATGTGCTGTCTTAGACTTGATGGATCATGAATGGACAAGTGAAGTGGCTATTTGTTTGGGATCCCTTGAAATTCTGAACAAATCAGCCAAGGCATTATTTCCTGCACAGACAAATGAAAAAGCGAGATATATGCTGGAAGCTCTCCTCAAGATGTTATTGGAAGATACTTGTAAAGAATGGATGCTTTGTTTCCTTGAAATCACATTTCTGTCTGTCATTGATTGCCTATTTCTTGCAAAGTAGTTCTAAGGAAAGCTGAGGATAAGGTCACCCTAATGGTGGAAAAAAAGCTCATAATCCTTCACTTATCAGGACAGCCTTAAGTGTAAAGCAAATAATAATATCACAGACATGGTTCTTAATACCTCTTAATAGATCTTAATAATAGTAGATGTTAAGAGTTCTTACTAATACAGATAAAAATACAAAATGGTATGCAAATATAAAGAAAGCTATAGTATAGCTGTGAGGAGTGCACATTTGTTAATTCATCATAAAGTATGCTTAGTACTTAACAGAAATGTTCAGACAATTTGAAGGAATTTGGGTAGTAATAGTTAAACTATGAAAGACAAAGTCTGGGATCCACTCCTCTGCAAACTGGAAACTCTGGAAGGCGGCTTCATAGTTTCAGTCTTCTGCTACTCTTTTCCTCTATGCTGTTTCTTAAAAGAGTTATATAATAATAAATTGCAAGGCATCTGTTCAGAAAAAAGATGATCATTAATTCCCTTGTACCTGAATGCATACTATTAGAACAAGCAGTATTAGAAACTAATCAGAAGACTTCTATTAAGGAAAAATGTCTAATTAAAAAGGACGTTTTTTAGTTGCAAAAAGAAATACATGTTATCGTAACATATGCTAAGTCTAGTCACAAGTTACTTTCCAATTCAAAGTATTGTATTTTGTAAGTCCACTAAGGTCTTATAATTTAAACAACCACTGGTTTAAATACACTTCAGAATGCTTTACGTTGCATCTACTTCCTATTTCCTTTCACTGGTGTCATCTTCTGCCTTGAAATATCTGTGATGAAATACACAAAACCCTCAAATTGTTTATGTCCAGTATAGTGAAGCAATCTGATGCTACTGGAAGTTAAAATAATATAGAAAAAGTTGAGAGTATAGGATTTATATTAATTGCAGAATTAACACAATCTAGTAATTTCAGCATTTTCTTAGAAAATTGAAATAGACAATCAGAGGATGAAATCTCAAATCTATAATAAATTCTGAAGTTTGAATAATATTTTTAATATTTGTAGAGAATTTTTCATATTTTTAAAGTACGGTGGAGTGGTTTTAAATTATACCTGCTAAAACCCCATAAACCAGAATTGTTGCCTTAGGAAACAGATTGAATAGGAAAAAGAAAAAAAATGAGGCAGCAGTCAATTTAAAGATTCTCTGAGAAATTCCAATTAAAAGAATTAAAAAAATTAGAAGTATGATGCAAGGTATTAAATAAGGTGAAATGAGCTGAAGATGTTATTAAAACTGATTTATAAAAGGTACTAGAACAATAAATGAAAAAAAGCCTTGTTTTCCCTGTTTATGGAAAAGAGCTATAAACACTGTATAAAGAATGTTTTCTTTCAGCTCTTCCTTAATATACCAAATATCGCGGTTACTCATATTCACCTCTGCACCAAACATAGCTAAAAAACACAGGGACATTACAGTACAGCACAAAAGACTGAGATATTTTTCAATTCAACATTTGAATCTTAGAGTAAATAACTGTGAATATATCAACTCAGATGAGGTAAATTCTAAATAATTTTAAAAGAATTAAATATAATCCTTCTCAGTGATTATTTGAATGTTTAGGAGCCTTGCACTGTGATTTAAACAACCTGATATTTTAGATACTTCAGTTTCTTCTGTTAATTTGTTGTTTGCAATATTCCTGAAGACAAAGTGTTATCTATTTACCTTTCCTAGGGACAAATTAGACATAAGTCTTGTTTCAGGTCATTTATAGTATCTGATCTGCCATGTCAAAACTATTCCTTTTTTATTTTCTCCTGAATACTAACATCACAGTCTTTGGGTTTAGTTATGATTTCTGTTATTAACTATTTATAAATTGTTAAACTTATCTATGATAAATGCAATAGAAATTGTTAACACATTAAGATTTTTTCCTCCATCTCTAAGATTTAATAGAGTACAAATAGCTACAGTTTATCTCTTCCTGATTTTCACATTTGACAATTTCTACAAATAAAGTTCTTAGGGCTTTTTATGGGGTAGACCTAGTCTCAAAAAAGCAGCGTCTTTGAAGAGATCTTTATAAAGAAAAACTTGTAGTGATTGTAATGGAACTTGTCACTGTTCATTGTTTACATGCTCTTTATTAAATCAGTGCATTAAACACAGTTAATAAATTTGATACCAAAATTCAAGGAAAGATAATGTCTTCCAAAATTCAGATAAGCCTACACTCTCAAAGTATTAAGAAACACAAAAATTTTAAAATATATCCCATTATTTTTTAGCTAGACAAACTCAAGTAACTTTAAACTCTAGGGATTTTTTTTTTTTAATGTATACACGAAAAAATACTAAAATGCTAATATTAAAAAGAAATAGCATCACAGATTTTCAAATGGTTCTCCAATAATTTCTGATAATAATATTTGTAACAAAACATAAGGCCTTACTTAAGTATACTCTACATGATACTTTCTTTGAACCAATATTATTTTCATGTTCAATTTTCTGTGTTGGGTTTTTTTGACTGTTAGGTCCCCAGGTTAATCATATCTTAGGGAAGATATTGTTTTGTTCAGTATAGAGTGAAAATTCTAATAGCTTTTTTTGTATATATGTATAAATACTTATAAAATAGAAGTTGTCTGGTGAAAAATATCAAGAATTTCAACTAGACAAGGAGTCTTTTATTTTCATTTTAATGTCACAGGGGGTAAAGATAGATAAATCTGAGCCAGCCATATATTATTTTAACCAGGGAAGTATCGGAAGCAATGTTTAAGTGAATGGTAGAATGATTGATACAACATTAGGGAAACTTCAGCAGGGAAAATAACAATTTAGTATTGCCAATGCGGCATACTTATTTTGTGTCTCTAAGAAAGAGATGCCACTACCAGAAAGATGTGTTGAATATTGTACAAGCTCTCCCTGTTTAGGACAAATGACTTCAAACTTTAAATTAAGGTCTTATTTCTTGGCATCTCAGCTATAACTTACTAACTATGGTTAGTTGTCAGAATTTTGAAGATAACTGACACTTCTTTCATTTGTTTTAATAATAGAAATATGTGAGCTGCTGATTTCCATCTTTAATTTCAAAGGAAAATGCAGTCATTAGCAATTGACAAAGACAAAATCTGGCTGTGATTGTCTTGTCTCCTGTTAGTCCTCTGGTAATCCCGTTTGTGTTCTTGGTGATCCACTCAGACATTGCTCTTATCTAATGGCAAAATTCTGAATGGAGGTAAAATGTAAAAAGAAGTTATGATAAAAAGCTCCTTTTCTTTTGATGTGTCAAAAAAAAAAAAATCTGTCCTATTTCAAAAAAGTTCTGTCAGAAGTAAAACAAAGGAACAGTTCAGTAGTGAGCAGCCTTGCTAATGATTTATTTTTGGAACTTCTTTTGCTTAAATGTCTGTTCTAGTCTGCACTCTTGTACCTTTGTGCAGCTTTATGCCTTTTGCTGCTGATAATTTCATTTGCAAAGCTAAGTAGTCATGGAGTAAGCAAGTGCAAAGGGAAAGAACAAGCCACACCCCTTTACTTCTGCGTACCTGTGCTAACACCCTGGATAGCAGTTACTATTTGTAAACAGTCTCAGACAGGCTATTCTCAAGTGACTGCAGGAGGGTAGAAGATGCTCAGCCAAGTGGGGACAGTATGTCCCGAAGTCACCGTTTCAATTATAGAATAGCATCACTTGAGGTGACTGAAAACATCACTGTTTCACAGTATTCACAACTTTGTGTTAGGTCCTTTAGAGCACCTAAAAGAAACACATCTCATGAAGCATGCTCAGGTTGATCTTGTCTGTAAGATCGTGACAGGTTGGCTCCAAAAAAGTTGATATGAAGTAAATTGTTAAATTGGTGTTGTGTCAGCAAAGTCACCTTTTGGTTCAATGTGGGACACTCTCAGTTTGGCATCTGTTAAGCATTCATTAGCTTGGATAAAAATTAATTCCCTGTCATTTACCTCAACATGTTATTCTGAAATTCTGAAATTGCTACAGAGAAATTAAGTTTTTATCGAGTCCTTTAAATCTTTTTTATAAGACTGTTAAATTTATGTTTATAAGGAAAGACATGGAAAATAATAAAAATAATAATAATAAAAGTATAAATCCATTGATTATGATGAATCTCTAATAGAAAAACTTGTCACTTTCAATATAGAGAGTGGAATAAGGTCACAAAGCTTGTTTCAACATGAATTCAAACGTTTTGCTGAAAATTTTAATCTTCAAAGTAAAAGTGTTTACTTTCTGTCACAAGTCACCACAGTACCCACAGTCTTGAGAAACAGCAGCAATGTTTTCACAATATTAAGAACCAGTGTAGTCTGTACTTTTTTTTGGATATTTGGAACGTAAGCCTAGAGAAATACAGATACACGTGCAGGTGAGTGGAATTGAGAGCAAGGAAGGGGCACCAGACATCACATACTGAGTGTTTATTTTGAATATTTTATGGCCTTCTGACATAGCTTTCCAATTGTAATTTCCTAAATTTAAGCCACTCTGTCAGTGGGAATGAAATATCTGCACCCATGCTATGGAGTCCTATCACCTTATACAATTGCATTTTCTTAGACAGGTCTAAGCACTCATTTCTGAGGGACAAAACTCGAAATGGATGGATCAAGCATACTTATTAGTTTTTTGTTTCATGTGTTTTTGATGAAAGAAAATGATGAAAGTGTCCATAAGAAATGTGGAAAGTGTATGCTCCATTTCAGGTTTCAGGGAGATGAGTATCTAACAAAAAATTGCTCTAAGACAACCCTTTTGTCTCTAGTTCTCTCCTAGTCCATTTGTGTTTCAGTCTTCTGCCTAATTTCTTCTCCATCCAGAGTTGCCTTCTGATTTTTTCCCTCCATTTCCTCTCCTTCTTTCTTCATAATTCTCACATTACCTTTGGTTTCTGTCCTTCTTAAGGTGTTTCACTGTAGCCAGACTCTTCATATTTGACCTGAAACAGAGGAGGGCTTGAGGTTTTCAATAAGATTAATGTCCATGGTGTTATGGGTTTATGGTGCTCTCATTTCTTTCCTCTCAGTGTTGAGAAAGTGAATACATCACCTGTCATACCATCAGAACTGTTAGAACTGTTTGTGGTGAAACCAAAAGTAGTGGCAAATATTCTAAGAGAAAACTTCTACCAAAAAGATCAGCTTTTCAATGTAATTAACCAAAAGTTGTCTTGTAATAAAAAGCCTCAAGCAGCCTCAACTGTAAGTGGCACTACTAGCTGTGTCTATGAAAAAAAAAGAACGTATGGGAAAACTTCCAAAGGGCCTCATCCTACAAATTTTGCATGTGCAGTTTTGTTTCTCTAGAGCATTCTCAAGGATAAGGGTATACAGCTATATATTCTTTTTCAAGTGTGTGCTTTAATTCTATACGCCATACTTAAACAAAAGGACCTGAATTACTATGTTGGTTACTGTGTCTTAAGTGTCTTAAAAGGAAATGAAAGGTATACAAAATAGTGTGCATTCATATCTATACAAAATTAATTAGAATGCAGCAGCTGATCAGAATTAGATGAACTTTCCATCCATTTTTTCCTAAAAATGTTTGATTTTTCCCTCTCAGTTTGAATCATCAGTTTCAGACAGAAAAAAGCCTAAAAGTGTTCATAGTTAATGTTCTTATATTCAAGTGGGTTTTTTTCCTTTTTCTATATATAGTTCTAGAAAGAATGAAAAAATGACAAAAAGTGTTAGAAATATTCATCTCATTTTACATTATGCATTTCTAATTTCAATGCTCATGCCATATAATTATTCTGTATAATCCTAACTGCTGGTTTTCCACACTGAGATATTGAATGAATATTCTGGCAGTAAAGCCAGTATTTAATTTTTATTTGAGAAATGTGCAGATCCATAATTTTAGAATTTTGATAAATCTGTAATTACAATGTGTACATATCATTAGCATTTATGAAAAATGACAGCAAAAGAAATAATACACATCAAGTAGTAAAAGGGAACCCTGAAAGAGAATGGCATGTTCTGATAAGTTATTATTTAGTTTTGACCAGACTGCCAAGTCTTGTCTACTTTCAGTCTGATTATAAATAAAATTATAAGTCCACACTCACAGAATCTGCACTTTCCAGGCAGCAATATTTTGTCTCATTTGATATTTTATTTTATTTTATTTTCCAAAATCAAACAATACCCAGAAGTATACTTCAGTAGTTTGAGCTCCTGCAGTGGTTGGTGGGATTTTGATGGGATTCTATATCTTCATTTTTTTATTTTTAACTACCGTGACAGGAAATTATTTTACCTCCATCTATAATGCTATTTTGAAACTGCTATATAATAAGTTATGCCGTTTAAAAAGTAGAATGTTGGTTCTGAAGTAGATATAGTAACACATTTAAGTATGCAATTTTTAAAATTCAAAACATTATGCCATCATGTATTACAGTATTTCCAAAAGACAGAGAAACAAATTCTTGTGCTAAACAGAGTAATCATAATCTTTCAGTTTAAATGTCAGGATAAGAAGAATTTGTTTTTCTTCATAATTTATTTTGTAAAATAATATCAAGAAGATATTAAATATGTCTTGTCTGATTTTCTAAATGGCTTCAGAATTCTTAGCCTATACACAGATATCTTCTGGATTTGGAGACATTGTTGTAAAAAAAGCTGAGAGATTATTAGGAAAGTTTTAACAAAGTCAGTGGATATAGTCATTTGCTAAAGAACATATTTTGGTGTTTTTAGAATCCATATGTGAAAAAAAAATGCAAGAAAAACAATTGAAAACAAATTGTCACAACCCCAAACAAAGCCTGTTTTCTGTTATGTTATTGTTTCATATTCCAGCTTGGAAATTGACACATTCTTTTTGTAAAACAGACATTTTCTACAGAAAATATTTTTATTTTTTCCAGTTAAAACTAACATGGTAACAATATTGCTAATTAACAGTCAAACATGTCTTCTCTTTTCAATATACATAAATGTGGTTTTAATCTTTTTTTCCTAAGCGAATTTCATTTAAGAAAATTGGTGGCATTCTTTCTTTCAACAGGAAAAAATCTCCAGTTTGTATTAATCATTAAAGTAACCAGTATTTTGCTTTGGTCAGAGAACTAGATTCCTCTAGATTTCTTCCAATGGATCCAAAAATTAGACTTCTGCTGGAAACCGTAATGCAACCTAACCGTACACATACAAGGTAGCTACTTTCTCTCGATATCCTGAATACAGGGATATTGTAGAGCGACTTCTTTCCTGCAGATAACCGGTTCCTTGCTATGGTACAGTGGGACGCTTATGCCTGGCTTCCCAAAGTGTCAGGTGTGGGTGAATGGGCCTGCCGGACAAGATGTTTGTTGGGAGGCAGAGGGCATCCGGTGCTGCAATGCTTCAGGATCTGGGCATTTCTGTGACAGATTTCACTCTGATCTCACCGAGACTTTTAATTCGCACCAGTGTGAAATGAGTATGTAATAGGTATAGAATATTAATATTAAAGGAATATTTGTCCCTTATCTTTTCCCCATGGAGAATAAGAATTACAGTTCTATAAGTGAAAAGTATATTTATATTAATAATAAACTTGAATCTGTGCTCTGTAACACTCATTATGTAATTGCACTGTATTAACAGTCCTGCCACAAAGCAGGAACTAAACATCCAAGTGCTGAAGTACCTTGCCAGAGTAGGACAGATGTATCTGTGTTCAGCAGTGTCACCTCTTGCACAGAGTACAGCAGGGTTTAATATTAACGCTTTTTAGGAGGCAGTGTGAGCTGCTATCAAGCTATCAATTATTTATCAGTGGAACCAGTGGGTCCTTTCTGTAAATATTGCAAGCATGTTACTCTATAGAGGTATCTTAAAAAATCCTCATTTCTTCTAGTTTATTTAATTAGTGCATAGAATCAAAATCATGCTGGAAGATACCATATAGGCTTACTCAGGAAAAAGTTGAACAGTCAAAGTCTGTCACAGAAACGTACTCTATAACTCTGATAGTGGGCCTTTGGGGAAGTTTTAGATGGTTGTAAAGAACATCCAGAAATTAATTCACAGGAGTGTCTTAGTTCAAGTTTATAATTAGTTCATATTAATATTACAACATGTGAATTTGATGATATCTCTAGTATATAGGAAAAGTTTGTAGAAAAATTTTATTATTAAAAGGACGTGTTTGTCTTTGTGGTAGGCAAAGTATAATAAAAATTTGGTTGAATCAATGAGCCTAGAATCTGTTTGAATATTCAATCACTTTTTAGATCTATGGGATTTTTTTCACTGAATCAATCCTTTGTTTTGCCAAATAGCAATCACTGGATACCCCAAAAACTTTCTCCTTCATGCATATCTCTCTTCCTGCCTTTCATATACCACAACCAGAGCTCCTCTGAGGTGTGCTGAGCTTCCATGATGTCAGGAAGAGCTGGAGGTGTGTTCATGCAGGCATATTTCCTAGGAAAGACAATAGTTACTGGCTCTCTCTTTTGCTAAAACTTAGATCACTTTGTCTGGCTTTGCAGTAAGGAACTCCTCATGTTTTCCTGCATGAGTATTGCTGTTATAAAATGTCTTCATTTCTTCCTGAAACAAAAGGTAAAAGTGGGGAAAATTAATCTGCTTTGTGTCCTCTGATTCAGGAGTGTCAAGCCTGCCAGACAGTATCTGCTGCCTTTCGTGTGCGTAAGGGTATGTATATATCTGTATATCCTTTGCCTTTTTCCAGAAAGGACATCACAGAGCAGTAAGGGTTTCATTATCCTCAGCCATGCATAAAAAAAGCACTGAAGCTGCCCTGGACAGGGCACAGTAATTCAGCATTCTCTTCTATTCAGTAACTATTCCAACTGTTCTCTGAGTTTATACAAACTTGATTGATGACCCAAATGCATCCCACGTAATATCTTAGGCATGTTATTGACTGTTTTTTATGAACACAATTCTGAGTTAGGTCACTGCTCTTTATAAGCTAGAAGCAATCAACTTTAATTTTAACTGTGATACAGGCATTAATACTGTTAGATGTAGTCTAGCTCTTTCCAAACACCTTTTTAGAAGCAGGCTCTCATACCTGTATAATTTTGGACAACAAATTATTTAATTCATACTTAGCAACTGTAAAACTTCATATTTTACAGTAAAAAGGAAAAAATAATGAAACAGCAAAACATGAAGCTGAGAAAAGTCTCTGAATTAATACATATAAATGAAAGAAAGCCAAGTTTCTTGAAATGATCTAATGGAAAGAAAAGTACTAAGGTGTTGTTACAATCACCAAAAGATTATGAATCTGATAACATTTTAGCAAAAGATATTTTACCTCAGGAAACCAGAATAGTAAAGTGTACTATGTATAGTAAAATATAAGTTTACTATCTGTCAAACTTCTAAAGTTGGGAGCATTGTGTTGAGCTATTTAATTCAGATGCTGTTGCAGAGGACCAGAAACAAAACTGGGAAAGTAAAATCATGAAGTTCAGGTGACAACTGAAGTTTATGCATCTGACTATTTGTTAAGACTTAAATTTCAAGTAGGTTCCAGAGAGTAACTGCTTAAATTTTTATTGAATTTAAACACTGTCAATAAAGTATGTGAACTCTACAGTTTAAAATCTATGCAACTGATATTTACAATCAACATTTTGGATAATTCCTGCCTTCCTGGTCTGAATTGGTGGGATAGTAATGGTTCAGTATTAAAACTTCAACTGATTTTCAAAAGGGATCAACAAAGAACTTTGTATCATCACATGAAAAAGGTTTGTATTTAAGTGAGATACTTAGAATTGGAACAAGCAACAGATAAGCTTTGACCACATGCCTGGCAGGTCCACAGACCCAGATAGGACCACAGCAGGAAGTTAGTGATTAATGATCTAGGGTAATTTAGAAGCAAGTTACAAACTCAATAAATCTTAAAGCCAGGGGCATCTTATCTAAGACTGATAAAAAGGAGAAGGAATATTGGCAGGCCAAAGGCAGGAAGCTTTAACAACACACCACAAATGAGTTAAAGTCAGGAAAACTATTTGGCAATACTTAGATTATAATTCTCTAATAATCGAAATAGCTTTGGACAGCAGGAAATGCATATAGTGTGAGGGAGAAACAGCAGAGAATGAGGTAACACATATTGAAATATTATTGTTGATACTCAGTGTTTTCTTAGGAATTTAATTAATTTGTCATGTATGTAAGAGAACTGGATACAAAACAACCAAAAAAAAAGTACAACATAAAGCCTAAACCAGTTGCCAAGATTTTAAGCAGCAATTATTCCCTGCAGAACTATGAAAATTCTTTCTAAAAGTCACTTCTCAAAATTCACAGGGTGAGTTGAAGTCAAATCTAGAGTTGGAACACTGTCTGACCATTAAGAAATTAATTTTTCTGAAAGCTCACAACATTAGCTTCTTGAAAGAAAATATCATAACTGAGGAAATCAAACTGTTTAAATAAATTGTAACACCAGCCAGGTTTTGTTTTATAAAACACTTGCTGCATTTAAAAAAAATTCTCCAATTTTTTTAGAATTTAACTCAAATAATGATAATGTTTGCTTTATGACATGGAGAGGTAGAGGATTTTATACTACTGCACAGTGGAAGTTATTTTTTACACCCACAGGCCTTTAAAATGAGGAAAATCATCATACTTCACTATATCATGTGCCTTTCACTTGTGTCATTTTCACTCATTTTCTGAGCCATCGGCACCTGCTCGGTTAACATAAATACCTGGCTGAATTAAATCCCAAGAAGCACTTGAGCTGTTAAATTTTATCTGCATCATGAATGGTGTGTTAGTCAAGTAAGAGTTTTTTATGCAATACAATCAAACGCTCCCCATATTACCCACAAACGCTACAGTAATAGATTAGATGTTATCCACATATCTCTACTGGATCAAGGTGTTCTCGCAGTTCTGGTAGTCGAGTGAGAGAATGCAACTGAAAAATGATTGACAAATAACTAGCAGCTATTGTCACTTAAATAACACGAAGCTGTCTTCCTATAAAGTGAAGAAGTACAAGCTAGGGTTTGGCATACACAGAAAGGATCTCTTCAACCTTCTTATCCTTTCATGTGTTTTTTGTATAAAAGCTTCTATCTTGTTTCAAGTTTGCTCTGTTAATACATCAATTGATATTCTGGGTAATACAGCTTTTCTTATACAGATTCAACCTGCATGGTAACTTACAAGGTCTACTTGAATTAACATAGATTTTAGAGAAAGAATAGCCTTCCACAGTGCACTAAAGTGGAAAGAGTAGTGCCAGGATTGGAACTGAAAGCACCTACAGACCCACTTTATTACATCTGTACTTCAGCATCCATCCTTCAGTTCAACAAACTGCTGCTCTGTGAATGTTTGGGTCTTGGTATCTGATGGAAACCTTCCTGCATCTAAGAGTAGGGTGCAAGCACTGTGTCAGCCCTAGAAATGTTTACAGTTGGAGTACCTCTCTGTCCTCATCTTACTGATTTATATTAAAATAATCTTTTCCTGTTGCAAGGAAAGGGTATGATGAAAGAGTTTTGCTTCCCTATTAGGTGACAGTCCTGGCTAGTGGAGCAGCATATTTGACCATTTTATAAATAATTTATGAAACTCCTTAAATCGTATTGGTGGGAAATACTCACTTTTCTCAGTCTGCACACTAATACTCACTTACCGTAACTGAGAAGTAGTCATGTTGGCCTGCCTTAAGACAGTAAAACTTTTTCCATTTTCCTTAGTATCTAATCAGTGCTACTGTGGTATGAGATTGCCCTGCAGCTGACCACAGGTCCCTCACAGCTGCTGAAGTAGCAAGCCAATTGTAGTGCAAACCTTTGCTATCTGTGTCAGCAGAATAGAAAAAGAGTGATGCCCCAAATTTAACAACAGAGCCCCAGACACCATAAAGAAGTTAAGGAAGTTACTAGACTAACATTTTTAAAGTATCAAGGGGAAATAACACTCCTGTCAACACATTAAAAACAAGCTCCTATTTCCCTTCGTCTATTTTTAAAAATTTACTGTGACTGAATCAGTTAGCTGAGGACATGCCCAGACACTTAATTTTTTCTAAAATGTTGGGTTTTAGCTTGCCAATGCAGCAGAAGATCAATATGCAAATCCTCAGTGACAACTAGACATAGTAGACATTCTAAACTACACAGAACTGTCCTCTTGTACTGTTCAAAGATAAAGTTCCCTAGACAATTAATCATGAAAGGATTTTTCACGGTAAACAAGACACTAATTTGAAAAGGTAGATTTGCCTGTCTTTTTTAAACATTTTTTGTTCATATATTTCCTGGTACTTTTCTTAGGGTTTTTGTTTTTTTTTTTAAATCTTGAACAGAAAAATAAAGTTTATGGGTAAGGACAAAAACAGTAAAGATTGGCTCAGAACTACAGTGTGTATCATGTATATATCAATACAAAAATTAATACTGTGTATAAAGTTAATATATACATGCAAACACCAAATACTCTAAGAGTGTGTATATTATAGCAGATCAAATTATCCTATGAATGGCACCTGTAAAGAGGATATTGTCTATAATAACAGAGTTTTTGTAATACTGGTAGACTCTGATTAGAAGTCTATGAATGAAAAGTAAGGCCTCTTCCAGTGAGCACTCAAAAAGTTCTTAAGCTAAGTCTGAATGTTGTCTATAGCAAACTATATGCTTTCTGTTATTTTTAAAACAAATATGCGGGTTCAAGGACACAGTGTACATTATGGATATTACCCATTAGCCCACAAAATGCTCCATCAAGCACTCAAGGAAGAGGAAAACAAAATAAAACAAATACTATTTTAATCATCAACAACACTTTTCAGCCCTCTTTTTTCTTGTAATCCAAGTCCTGCTGCACTTAGCCTGCAGTTGACTCTATTTCCTGTTTTCCTAATTCTGATGAGTGAGTGTCTGTCAGAATAGTGTTAATGACTATTTGCTGAATGAATTCTCTTCCTCAAGTGTTCGTTCAACTATTCTATTTACCATACTCAAATAATAGTATTTACTACGAAAACAAAGAAGATCACATAAAAGTGAAGATGGTTTTGCTATCCTTAGATAATATTCCTTATATTAATGTGGTAGGAAGCTTAAAGCAATAAGTAGAGATACTGCCTGAAATGACAGGTTGTCGCTGTTGAACCACTGGCAGAGCGAAAGAACCAGACGAGTTCGGGTGAGGCAGAAAATCTGAATTTATTATTTAATTCTAAAACTTATATAGACTTTCCAAAGGTCGTCCGGATGGAGTCAATTCATAACCTCCCCCTAGGCCGATAGGCCAGGTAGAATGTCCATCTTTCCAGAGACAGTTTTCAGTAACATCCAAGCTTTTATCTCTATTTACAAAACATAGAAGGAAGAAGAGAAAAGTTCCCGTGGGAAAGGTCTGTGTTACCACAACAGGTAACTGGTTCAAGTAAAAATTAAGTCACATCTTTAGAGTTCATCCTGCTTTTATTTTTTTAATTATTATTTTTCTACTTTTAAGGGAAAAAATTGCCTACTACTTATTTTTCAGAAAGAAAAATTAATAAGTAAAACCAGAATTTCTAATGTGGTAAATATTCAAAGCAGATAGCTTTTAACTAAGGAACCTTAAGAAAAATACGGAACAATACATACAGTATTGCCATTTATGAATAGCTTTGACAATGTTGAGGGAAAAACTTATCTGTTGTTCACCTATTACTAAATACAGCATTCCAAAGAAGACTTTTCAAAGTTGCCATTTCTGATTATGCAATGAAAAGGATTCCTTATGACGAAAAAGCCATAAATGTATAAAGTTTGATTTTTCGCCTGAGAATAAAATGTGTTTTTCTTTGATTTTACAAAAAAAAAAGTTATTATAAAGATTCTATCAGGTTAAGGAAGGAGAAAATTTGGCTACTAAATTTGAAAAATTCTAGTAAGTATAAAGTAATTATACAAATTCTGTCAAAGTGTATGATCACATTCCTAGATGGATTATTTCTGAATGTTTAGAAGAGTTCTGCTTTTGTTCTTCTGTTTGCCCATGAAGTGAAAAAGAAATGTAATGACATAGATTATTTTTACATCAATAGAAAATGAAAGGATCTACATTTCAATAACTCCTGTTGAAAGGAGAGAGAGTTCACAGTACGACAAGAAACTTTTTTTACTGAATTCATACATTCATCAGTTCTTTATTTGGATTCATCAATAGCTTATTTGGGGAAATGAGGTATGAAATTGTTCTCCACTGTTGTTTTGCAAGCTCGCTAAAAATGTGATAAAACTAAGTTTTAGGGAAAGAGCCTACTATTTGTTTGGATTTTGTAAGTATATATGTTATGTAAAAATTTATGTTAACTATAGAATGACCTTCAAAGAGAATGTCTGGAAGCATTGTTCTTAAGCATTCAAACTACCAACACTTCAACATAAATCTTCCACTACTTGATATAAATTTCTATACTGTAGCTTCAATTTCTTGATCTGTATTGAAGTAATTATTCAACAATACTTTCTCTGTGCTGAATATTTCCTAAGTAATATTAACTAATTTTTAGATACAAAAAATACTTTTATAAGGATGAATCTATTTTTTCCTTCACTATATATCTTTTACACTAGGTAATTTGGAAAATGATATAGCTAATCCTCATTGTACATTTTAAAAATTATTCTTTCAGAAAACCAAAAGCGAGATAAATGTATATTTTCTGAGTATTGAGTAAATGCACTTCTGCTTGGAAGAAATTATTTCTCTGCTGAGGTAATATGTCTTTCTTTTTCTTTGTTGTCCATACAAAGACTGATGTGCTGTAAAATATTTGAGCCCAAATAAGTTGCTGAAATATTTTAACAAAAAATCCATTTACCTTCTGCAGAGCTGTGTCTACTCAGATCAATGTAAAATATAGCTAGTTTCTGGATATAATTTTTGTCTAATCCATGCAGATATTACCCATCCAAATGTTTCTTAGTGGAACAGTGAACCCTTAAAATTAGTTTAATATAATTTTCCTAGAGAAATCTAGAAGCAGCTTACAGACAAAATTATTTTACTTAAAGGGAATGTGTTTGAAATCGCGTCAGTACCAGATGTAGGAGTAACACAAGAGCTATGCAAAGTTGCAATGAAATTAACTTTCTGGCTATGACCCAATGATAAGAGTGTACCCTGGTGCGAAAAAACCCCGTGCATTTTATTCCCTTCACCTGTATGCACATTCCCCAGTAACACCAGATGCACAGTTTCACTAATTCTGTATATTCAACTACAGGATCGGAACAACCGTGTGGTGCAGATGAGTCACAGTGTAAGTAACGACTACCAAGAGTGTGCTAAAGCCAGTGAGCAGTTGCTAGTGTCTGCAGGAGAAGAGGATGCTTGGTATCTTGCCTACCAAGTCCAATCTTAGAGGACTAGACTCCTAGTGAAACGTAGGAACTCCATTAGTTCTATTTGGTAATGATTCATTAATTAAATAAATTATGATTCTTTTACTTTATGATGAAAAACGGAATTAAAGACTTTCTCCCAATTGTTGCTCATCAGATTCCTACAGTGTCACTTATCCAGTGTTAATTGACTCTTAAGAATTGCAGTGTGCTACACTAAAAGAAGTTTGAATTATGTAGAACCGTGCATTGAACTGGTAAAAAGAAAAATTAAAATCTTCAATCTGTGTTAAATAATTTCACTTTTGCACTTTTGATTCCCTTTGTACTTTCTGTCATCATTTGTCCTCATCAATGAGCATATGATGGTTTGTGTATGAAATATAGGGCATGAAATCCAGTCCCACCGAAGCATAAGTGGAATTTTCTGAAGCTCTGCATTGTCTCGCACATGAGAAAAGAAATAAAATATATAGGGACAATTTAATTTCTAGACTACTACTCACAAATATAGGAGTTTAAATTCATGAATTAAAATATGTGTGTAACTCTTGTTCCCTACACTCAGGAAAAATTAATTCAATCTGGAACACATGCAGAAAAGGATTGACTGAAGGATGGGGAAAGATTGAGAAGATTTCTAACATTTAGCTTAGTAATTTTGAAACTGAAGTGACAACTAAAATAATTGCTGTCACTAAACTCAATGAGAAAGAAAACAGTAGGGAGGGACCTAATGAATATTGCTGGCATGATAACTAATGAGTATAGATGGCCATAACAAATTAAGGATACAAATAGGAAGCTTAGATATTTTTAGAGAGTGAAAATGGTGTTGGTGTCTCTACGTAGTGTTGGGTGCACTTATTAAATGGATACTTACCCAGAATATTGGGCAATTTCATTCAGTCATCCAGGTGACTCTTTTAGTTCCACGATCCCACGTCCTATTCAAAATTATTTATACACTGAAAGCTATGATTTTTTTGTGCTTTCCTTCCACTAAAAGAGTTTACATCAGTGGTCTGAAACTGGGCGTTAGCACTCCAGTTGTATGCAACAGAGTGCTGGTATTTTATTAAAGAACACATAAGGACTTTTGCATATGAAGGAGGTCATGTCTTCAAGAGTGTAGAGAATATCATCAATTCTAATACACTTGGAAACTAAATATAGTGTCTGACAAGATCATTGTCCTTAATGTATTTTGATAATCTTACATACAGACAAGTTCTTTCTGATCCTACGACTTGAACTGTGATATTTACCCATTTAGTTCAAAAGAATTACAATCCACCTTGCCAGAGAAACCTCACTGATTTATAATGTCATATACAAACCAAAAGTATTCTTTTTTAAAATTATCTTGCCTTCACTTGTTTTTAACTAAATGTTCAGAATTTCACATCCCTGTATTTCTTAAATCCTATGTCAGTCTGACACAGTCATGCCTTTGATAGAAAAAGAATTGTCAATTTTGAGATAATTTTGCAAGTATAAAAAAAATACATTCCTCTGCATCACCAATAAAGTGTCTGAGGTTAAATTATCCTGCAGATTTTTATAACTACTTGATTTGAATGTAATAACATGTTTGCTCTCAGAATTTTCTATTGAGGACATATTTTCTGTTTTGAAATCGAGGAAGTAAAGTTTATAGCTTGCGGAAATCCCTATATTTCCTTGCTTGATCCCACAATTATTCCACTTTCTTAACACAGACTAAATACTAGATTTTGTCTAATTCAGTTGCTTTAAAAAAATATTTATTTATTTATTTGTTTATTTCCAGAAAGATCAATCTAGCAAGGAGCAGAGGTGCTTTTTGGTTTCTTTATCTCAAATTTGCCAGTGTACAGTGAAATCTTCAGAACACGCTTTGGTCTACATTGCCTTGTAGACAGGGCACCCATGCAGTGCTCTCTGTCATAAAACAGTAATCTGTTTTCAGCTGTACTTTTTGAAGTGAAAAGTTTAGCAGCATGCTGCTACTAGCACTGGTCTCTGCTCATGGACCGGATACATGTGACTAATAAGCCTTTTTCATGTAGGTTACAAATCGAGTATGTTCTACAATTTCTAATATTATCTTTGTAAAAATGTTCTATTTTATGAGCTCATGAGCACGGTGCAAGCATCTTAGCATTTGAATCGCTTAGCTATCTCCCAGACTTCTCATTCAGCTGGGATGTGGGATATAAGAGCTAATTGTGCCCCTATTTCTCTGCTTCTGACCAAATCTAAGTTGCTTATCAGTGCTCTGCTTTCCTGTCTTTCTGTTCACAGTTTTGCTGGGATAAAAACACTCTCTGTTTGGAAGAATAAATAAGACTCCTTAATTTATTTTGAATGTTTGCACAAGAAAAGGAATTATCTTACTTTACAATAAAAATGCAGAATTGTTATTTCCTTTTATATGCTTCTTTTAATTATATCTATGTTTGTAGAATTTATGTCTACTTCAGTATATTTTAAAGTTATCTTGGAAATACTTGCTTTTTAAACCTTTATTAGTTAGAATGTTAATGATCAACAGCATTTAAGAAAATGGTTTGGCTTGATGATTTTTCAGAAATTAGGCTTGTTTAGAAAATGTCTTAAAAAATTTCTTCTTGTTGCTAACTGCATAATTTAGACGAGAAACTAGATCTGGATTGTGTTCATAATCAGGATTTTTCAATTTAAATAATGTTTTTTTCCTATGTGTATTTGGGCAAGAACATGAAATTGTTTTTTACTTTATAAGCATATCAAAACCATGAAAAGCCAGGCTATATTAACATAGGAGAAGGAAGAGGGTAAAAAAAAATATCTCATGTACACTTAAACTTACTGGCCTGTTACACTGAAGTTGGAGCCAGAATGGAAATAGTATGTTATGAAAATACCTCAGATTACTAAAGCTGTACTAATATTCCTGTTGTATTGAAGTGTTCCTCTTGCACCTTCAATGTTCTTTTGCCAATGTGCGCGTTCACGGAGAGGATGTCCATGTACATTCTGCTCTTACTGAGGCAACGTTGATATGCAACTCTCCCAAGTTATGTGTTTTCTGGAAAACCAATTTCATGCATGGTAGAGCTCTAATCCCAACACTGAGTTTTGAGGCTTTTGCTTCTGTTTGTATCAGGAGTAATCTAACTTCTGATTTCTACTGTAAGACTTGATGTTGCCTGACTAATTGGCAAAATTTTGGGGAAAAAATAGAAAGGTCAAATGTATCAATACTTTTGTTTAGCTCCTGTTCGGGGTATTCCTTTCCATGACTTTATTTAAAATATAAATTCTATACTATATTTTAACCTTTGGGTTTGGAAAACATTTTTGGGGTTTTTTTTAAGAGGTGTCTGAAATTAAACTTGACAATAGCAAGAAAAAAATCAACAGCACACTTACAATCATTTATGAAAGTAGCAATGGCAGGTTTCTGACACAATGGGTATTAGAGCTGAATTGTTTCCATTTTCTCCAGAATTCCATTTGTGTGTCTTTTCAAGTTGGTCTCATTGAAGAAAGATGACCTAGATGGAGGTGACTTACTACATAATAGACAGCAGACTGCAGAAAGGAATTTCTTTGAAAATTCCCATGCACTGCTAGGTTTTTAATTATCTGTGTCTGAGCAACGTTTGAGTGAAAAAAAACATACAAGTGATGTTCTAGTGGTGTGCATTTTCATCTTTTCAGGAAAAAAGTATCAGATTTTCCTGTAAAAAAAAAGCCAACTTTGTACTTGAAATGTAAAATATTGTATTTTCAGAAGTTTAGTTTTCTTGTAACTTTAAATAGAGAAATTTAGTATTTTAGGCCATTAAAAATTTTTTGAAAAGATTTAATACCTCTAACATGCTTGCAAGGTAATAAATGTTTAAATCAAAGTTCTCTGCATTGTTTTCATGGATCTTATGTGGATATTATTTAATATCTTGCAAAATCTGCCCATGTTTTGTGTGTGTGAGCTGGGAGAATATTTCAACAGTTACTTGTTGGTGACTTAAGAATGCTTTTAGTGGATAAATCTTGCAGTAAATGTGTGAGGCTACAGAAGTGGAAGAAGAAGAAGAATGTAAGTTGGAAATACTAAGCATTTTGCCTGAAACTAGTTGAACTCCTATATAAAATATCTATTGGAATAGACTTCTCATTATTTTCTTATGGTTCTATTGGTGAGGGTGAGGCAAAAGATACAAATGCTATCAACTTAGTATTAGGTTTCATGCTAAGTAGTAAGAAGCAGCAAGAACATTTCTATCCAGTTAAAGAAAAGAAAATCAACAAGATAGCAGAAATGATTGATTTCTCTCACTCACAGCAAATCCTTTCCTCTCAGCAAGACATGCCAATGAGGATTTTTTTTGCAGGTGTTTTTTTGGATGGTGTTTTTTGCAGTGTACAAACCTATACTTCTGGCTACAGTCTCTATTGGTGTAAGGGTTAGGCTCCCTTTAAGGCAGTCAGACACTGAGATCCAGAGTAGAACTTGACTTTAAACAAAGTGATTTCAATATCCTAAATGACAAATTCCTTTGCCTGCACAAAGTCTCTATTCTTGCTTTTTGACTTGAGTCGGCACATAAGAAACAAAGTCCAGGAAAAGCAGTGTACGTTGTGTCTGCAAGTGTGATACAGAAGATCAGCATAGGTGCTTTTTCAGAATGAGACTTGTACGTCAAAAGTATCTCACTGGGCTATCCTACTTCAATCAGAGCAGTATCAACCACAGAATAAAAGAATGGCTGTGATTGGGAGGGGCTGCTGGAGATCGTGTAGTCAACCTGTTAAGACAGGTTCACCTAGAGAAGGTTGCACAGGGTCACATACAGGTGAGTTTTGAATATCTCCAGGGAAGAAAAACCCACCATTTCTTTGGGCTGCCTGTACATCCTTTGGGGACTGTGAGAATATAACTTTTTCTGACCAAATGACAAAAGAACAAGAAAATACCTGTAAAGTCTGGGAAAAACACTTTAGATGTAAGTTACAAATTTTGAAATTAGTTGAGCTCCTACCGGGATTTTTATGGAAAAGTCAGTAGGCTCTCAGAGGGGTTTTCTAGTCTGCAGACACAGCTACTGGGGCGGTTGAAGTGTTCTTCACTCATTGAGTACTCTCATAAAACTTTGTGAGTGCTCATACATCTTTTTGTGTGTGTTGTCAGGAGGCTCGTTTCAATAATTTTGAAGTTAGGAATTTGGGTTGCTGAAATAATATGAATCAGTTTTCCTGATATCTCTGTTAGAAATGATACCAAGAATTAATTTTGCCATACTAACTTTGTCATACAGACAGGAAAAAATAATGAAAATAAAAGAGAATATATATATATATATATATAAAAGACATTTACAATTTCTGTTCTGATGTTGATTTGCATAGCCAACGTGATAATCCCTCATGTGGTCTGTATGCTGTTACAACTGACTTTTGTCAGCTTTTCTAGACTAGCTCTAACTCCTGCTAAAGACATTTCCAAGCATAAAAATGCTTAATTCTTTGTATCTGATTATTGAGATCTACCTAATTGATGTTAGTCCTCAACAATTACAAAGATAGAAGTGCTGTTTAATTGATTGCCACTGAAGACATTTAACCAAAGGTTCATAAAAAGTAGCTGGGAATTGAAACAGGAGATTTAACACTTCGTTGTGTAATTCAGCTGAATCAGGAATTTTAACATCATTTACAGCTCCAGGGTGTTTAGTCAGTCTCATTATTGTCATATTTGAATGGTCCTTTAAAATAATGGGAGTGGAAATATAGCAATTAATTTTTCCGGTGCAGCAACATATGTATGAAAAAGTCACTGAATTTCTTTACTTATGCAAGTACTCTTTGAAATGGTCCTGTAAATCATTTTTCATTTTCCAGATTACATTAACTTTATAACTTTTTAAAATACAGTGACAGACAATTAATATTCTAGCTTACTTCAAATGTAGATATAGCAGCAGTACACTTTATTTAGTCAGAGTATTACCAAAATTTAGATATGATCCTATTGTTTAATATATTTTTTCCTGACTAAGAAATGCACATATTCAGAGTGAACTGCTAGAGTCTCATACTGGTTTTGTTTCTTCTACTGTCAGAAATACTGTTAGTCCTGTGACAAAACAAGGAACAGTCACAAAAGGCTGTGATTTATATCCATATGCTGCGGTAGGAGTAGGATAGCACTGAGTTACCCTAGCTTACCTTCAGTGTCCTTTGGTAATGAAACTTATGAAAATATAAAATTCATGACTCTTACAGGTTTTTTTTTTAGTATGATGCATAGTTTCAAAGGATCCACTTGGACCCTTTATCTTTCAATCTTTCCAAGCACAAATTACTGCTTTGGAAAAAATAAAGCATAATGAGAATCTTCTACCATGAAATGAAATTAACTTTATTTCTATATTTAATTGAGTCAAACATAAGTGTGGTATCATTCACATGAAGAGAAATTGTCAGGTGCTTTAGATGCCAGCTACTTAGAAAAACAATAAGTGAAAATTTTGAGTCACTTCATTTACTGCTTGTCTTGAACAAAATATTTCCTGGCTGATTATATATCCTGAACAGACTGAAAAATCATAAATAGACATACACAGAAATTATTATTTTTAAAATTTTTTTTTTAATTTTAAGGACAATTTCCTGGGAAAAAAATTCAATACAAGAATATATATAAGAGGTTAAGTTTTGGAAGCATCTGATAGAATATTTCAGTAAAATAAAAGAGTTTACTGGTGTCAAATGGGACCATATAAAAATTCACATTAAAAATGTGAAAGGGCCAATATATTCTCTAAACCTGTATGGAACAGGAATCTCAAAAGCAAGATGGGAAAATTGTTGCTGATGTCATATATGAAAAAAAGTAGATGAATGTTTTGGCTGGTGAATCAGAAAGTTTGCTCACAAAAAAGCAAACAGGAAAATAGGAGAAGACTTAGTAGTTATGCTTTTGTTGTAAAAGGTAGGTAAAATACTCGTAGAAAGGTAAAACATGGACAGAAATAAATCAGAGAAGATGCTGCCAGCATGAGATTTTCCAGGTACCATTCACATGGCACCAACTGATAACTGAAAGAAGATCAAAATCAGTATTAGGTAGGAGTGGCTATCAGCAGATGATGGCTATGACAGGGGAGCTTGCTGAATGTTACATTATTTTTTTGTTATACGAAGAAGAAAGAAAGTAAGTGGACTTTTCTTAACTCAAACCACTACATTAAAGGAACCCCACCTGCTATTTTTTTGGTAAGGATCATCATGTCTACCCTATTTTCTGTCATTTTCATGAAATTACAATGTTATTAATGCAAACATCTTTTGAATATTTTGGACAAACAAAAAAGAAAATGGGTTTTGAAAATTAAAATCACTAGATTTTCAAGAAAAAGAAAAATGTGTAGACTGGCTTTTCTTGTCAGTAGAATCAAGGTGTTTAGTCAGATCTATTTAAAGAACAGAAGTCTTCAGATCAAAGGACAAGTGATGATACTAGGCAAAATTTGACTAGTTCCAAATGAGGCAGACTAAGGCTTCTTTGTCACTGTACTAATAGAAGTTATAACATTATAACTTCTGCAGATTTAAAGAATTTTCTTATAAGAGGCTTAATAGAGACACAAAAAAACTCCCCTATGATAAACAGAAATCACATTAAATTAATGATACACTGTTATTTTATAGACAGTGATATTATGATATATGTTTCAAAGTATTGTATAGGTTCAGTTACACTATCATGATGATTAACACAAGATCAATTGATATGCTCAGATTACATAGGTACTATAATTAATTATCTAGCAGCAATTTTTGAGAAATTCAGTTTGATATCAGAGCTAATAAAAAGCAATAATTCAATCTCATCTTTCAGTAGCTCATGGAAAGAACTTAGAAGGAAAAATATCTTACTGCAAAACTAAATTGTCAAGTGTAGCACGTGATGTAACTAATGTTTTTAATTTTATTGTTACTGACTTCATGTTTTAAAATCAAAGACTTATTTTATACTCTTTATAATTTTGAAACTGATTTAAGTAATTTTGTTCACATAAAGCTGTCCATTTCCTGAGACTCAGGTGAAGAACTGGACTGAAATATTTCTGTTGTGCTAATCAGAACAATTTTCCAGGAGACATTTAGGCCAAAAGAGACACTGAATTCAGTTTTCTCATGGAAAGGGCTTTCACTCCTAAGTGGTAAAAGGTACAGACAATCTTCCCGGTTTCAATTTTAATCAGCCACTGCTGTGATTGCAGTCAAGCCAATTTTACAGCTGTAAAATATTTTGAAAAACACTTGTTAAACACACCTGAGGACATCAGTAGCGTTATGGCTCCTTCCATGATCCAAATAAGGCTTTTTAATGAGAAATGTGTGGACTCAGTCGAGGTGGGTGAGTTTTACACCTGGGAAGAATCAGGACTCCAAGTATTTGCAATACTGTGTAAAAGAGAGAGATGTCATGTGAGAAGGCTGTGTTGGAAGCTAAGGGGGAAGATATGTGTGTGTGCATTTATGACATAATGTTTGCTAAGAACACGATTACAGACTCATGTGCTTCAGTTTTATTTAAGCTTTGGTTAGATGCCTACTGGAATTAGCCATAATCACCACAGCCCTACACTGGACAATTTCAATATGCAAGCACAGAACTTTGAAGATGTGGATCTTAGTACAAAAGATTTTTTTTTTTCCCTTTGAAAAAGACAAAATGCTTGCTTGATATAAATAACACAAACAATATAGCTCAGACCATAAAAGTCAGTGACAGCTGTGCAATTAGTAACCATATAACAATAAAAGTCTATGAGAAGCTGGGGAACATGCAAATGCGGCTGGTACCAATCTACGTATATCACAGTAATTAGAAAGAGTCTCTTGTTTGAGTAATCAATACAACAAAAGATCAATCTAGGAAAGTGAAAATTTACAAATTCTGGAGTTTCTTTTGTTTTGAAAATAACCACTTTCAATACATCTGTTGTGTGCTTTCAGATTTATAATGCTCATTCTACTACAGTTAAGTCTTTAGTGCATACATAAAAAATGTGGCATTTAATCCCATCATGCCCCCATTGTCAGAAGAACCAGAGGCTGCTTTCTCTGCTCCCTTGTATGGCCCCAAAACAGGCCAGTAGACTACCAGATTTTTACTTTTATAAACACTAAATCTTCAAAATTACATAGGTATCACTCATGACAGGTATCAGATTGCTGAAAATATATCAAATCTGGAAAATGAAAATGCACTATTGTTGAATTGGTAAAATGAATTTACAAGGGTAGAAGTATTTTCTAACGGTAGGTTATGTTGTTATATGGCAGGATAGATTCTGTGTTCCTCAGAAAGTAATTTATTTGTGAAATATTCTTGTTCTACCTTTGATGCATAAAACCAGAATATACATAGGGGACACCACATTGCTTAGGCTTCTTTTTAAGTGAAATTGAACCTTTTGTTTTTCTGACAAAGTAACAATTCAAATGGAGTTCAGTCTTACCAAAACATAGACTCTAAAATAACAGTATTAATACACATTAGAACAAAAATACCAAGATACTGTAAATTTATAGATGACTACTGTTCGCCTCTGTGACACAGGAATAATAAAAAATGCTGCAGAAAAGACAAAGCTGTGATTTTAAGTATCATCCTACCAGATTAAAAAAAGGCAAGGGGGCAATTTCCACAATTAAAGCACTTAACAAATCTAATTTCCTAGAACAATGTTTTTCTACATTTCTAACTACAGAATATGTCTTCCCCAACTTAGATGTTTTGAATGTGCTTAGTGTTAAAGGAATTAACTGAAGAGAAGATAAATGTAAATATTTCCTTGAGTTTCTCTGTGCAAAGAATCCCTGCTAGCTTGACCTAGATATTTTCATTTTAGAGATGACCTGAATTTGGTTTAGGTAATTCCTAGGACAAACTGAAACTACATTGACTGTCAGTGCTAGTGTATTTTAAGCATCACTGTTGCTGCCAATAGGAAAAAAGAGTCTATGCTATACTATAATTTGAGAATATGTTTTGTTTAGATGGACAAACCCCCCTGGAAATTAGTGCTGATTCATATAATTTTTAAACTTAGTTTCTCATCATACAGTTAACATCTGTATTACTTAGTAAGTTTCTAACTTTATAGGACAAGTTATAGGCTACTACAGAAGTTTAAATTCTCAAGTAGACACATTTTATTCTATCAAGGACTGCATTCATTAACTACCAGGTGTCTGAAAATGTGTCAGTCGATAAGACTGGACTGCTCCTTATCCATCTGGCCACACACACAGTTGTACTTTTAGGGAAATGCTTTCAAGACAAAATATTTGTAAGGAATATTTGTTTTCTTCTTCCTGCCCCTGAGCTAAAGGCTCTCAGAAGCTGTTAAAAAAATGTGAGCACTCTGACTTCATCTTAATCAGTTTCAAATACAAATGACTGAGGCTGCAGACTTTCTCAAGCAGAAAGCAGAGAAAATTGCAACAAAAAGTCCTTCTGCTCTTTCAGCAGTGCCACTGAATAAAAAAGAATAAATTGCATAGATATTAAATACACTTTGCAGAATAGTTTATTTATACAGTACAGTAGTCTCTTGACAATTTAGTTTTAACTTGTGTAATTAACCTATTGATCCTCACAAAAAACATTACACAAACAATACATATCTCTTACTAGTTAACTATTTCAATGAATGTGACTATTGATTTCGTTGTTTGAAATGCTGCACAAAATTAGTCTTGAAATAAAGGAAAAGAAATCATAATATCTGACAAGTATCCAGGAAATCCTTCTCTATAATCCTTCTATTAGCTGCCACCCTGCTTCGGTTTTAATCAAACTTTGATTTTGACAGATTTTGATGATCACACCAAAAGCCTAAACCATAGACACAGATTTGAAGTATTTTAAATATGGAATGCCTCAAGTCTTCATGTCAGGACCATGCCTTTGAAGTTTTCAGGTTTTTCAGAAAACCAGTCTTCAAGATTACACAGATTGTTTTACAGCTGTGGTCATAATATACTTAAAAATTGAATTTTATGTTCCTTCATTGAGAAGGTAGTAAAATCAGAGAGACTCTAACTAATTAGGCCTCATGCAGTTTTGTATAGCATAGTTCATAATTTTAATAGCTGTTACTAAAAATTTAGATGTTGCATGATTCTTAAACAACCCTTCTGATAATCAGAAAAACAAAGTTGCTGACAGCTTTAGCTTGTTGTCTTTTGGCTGTGGGGTAACTCCTAGCTAGCACTGACATCTGCTCTTCAATGCTTGTGCAGTTTTCTGTGCATCTCTTCTGGGGACAGCTAGATTTATACTTTCAGACATGATAAAAACAGTATTTCTGCCTCTGTAAGGCTGGAAATCCACCATCCAAAACTGTAATGACACATGAATGGAAGACATTCATGCTTTTGTTGGCCCTCTTATCCTATGGAATAGATGTATAATTTCTGAAATGACTGGTTACCTTGCACTGAGATAATTATAGCATTTATGACATGTGTGTACTCTCAGACAGCCCTAATGTAAAAAGGTTAAGTAAATGAAGCTGTGTGATGACAGATGCACTCTTCTTGCTAATTAATTGACTACTTCAAAGAAATTTGCAGCACTAAGTTGCTAAAATTTTTCTGAATGTTGCTATCAGAACTACTGGCCCTTAACTAATAAAAGAGCTTAGCAGAATGGTTCTCAATTATATTTTTTTCCACGTGGACTGGAATTTACTAAAAACTACTCTCTCAGGAATCCCCTGTTCTCTTGTTAATAACATTTCTCTAAATTGCTTTCAAAACCTGCTTACATAGGAGAAAAAAAAATGGAAACCAATTTTCTTCTTATTTCTTTTTGTTGCTGCTAAATCCCATGTAAAAGAATAAGACCTGGGAGGCATGAAGCTTTTAATCCAGCTTTGAAGCAGAATTTTGCACCTAAAGAGACAGAAACATGCTTATCTGACTGGTCACTACAGTTTGATGATGGTGGAACCAATGCTATCGTGTTTTTAATTTTTTTTATAATATTTTTTCAGAAATGTTAAAGTAATACTTGATCAATATTGGAAATGAAGTATGAAACTTTCATAGTTGTTGAAACCTTCATTCCTGTATTTTAACTGTCAGGTTGCAGTCAGCCTGTTGATCATCCTGAGAGAGCTAAGAGCTGCTTTGTACTGTCAGTAACACCTGTGAGAGAAATGTCACAGTGCAGGGTTGCCTGTGGGGGCAGTGCATTCATAGCTCCCTGTATGTACTCTTTACGTGAAGAGTGGGAATTACTGTGGCTATAAAGGAAACAGTGCTATTTTTAGCCCTTGTCAATCTTTCATCATCTACAGGTATCTACTGACTAATGTGTCCGGGGAACGAAGTGGCTGACAGCTCTCTGCCCTTATGCCATGACTGGCGCAGTTAGAGGGGTCAGATTGAATTGCAGCGTATCTGGACTGTGACATAGCCCTGATAATTTCTGGGTTTGTTAGAAACACTGCAACATGGTTCAGCTACAAGAACCAAAACTGCACAATTTAATTCCCAGCTCATGTACAAACTTTGCTCTAGTTTTGGCAAGCTTTTTGCTATTCCCTTTTGTTAGCTGGGAAGTGGGGCTAATACTTGTACCAAGTGTACTGAAGATAGTTGCCTTTAGTTGTGGATTTTTTTTATCCTCTGTGATAAAGATTCAATAAAATATATATATATATATNTATATATATATATATATATATATATTTATCTCAACAAATTTCTGAAGATGAAATTCCATAAAACTTGGACTAGTTACAGTTGCTTTTCTGGTTGTGTAATTGCCTTTAAATATGGCACAGGCTGTTTTCTCCTGTGCTTTCAAAACAGATTTTAAATAACTAGACCTCTGGAAATTTTCTTTCAGAGTATGTGAGAGAGAGGTTATATTAGTACAGAATGAAATGGCCAATAATTTTTAGGGCAAGTTTTGACCCCTGCTTTGGGGAAGACAGGTTGCCTTTTGGATGAGTGATTTTACCTTCCAGTCATACAGGTGTCGTTCAACAAGTGATCCCCCTCCTCAACATCTAAGCCACCATGGGGATCTTCATGAGCTGTCTGGTCAAAGCAGAAATATTAAATTCAAGCTGCCTCTACAAAAAGCCAACTCTGTGATGAGGAAGGAACATCTAGAATATAAGGGAGGAGGGGTTTTGTGCTTGAAGAGGCCTGAACATTTAAATTATCCAATGAATGCAAAAAACCCAGGGAAAAAAAACCTCTATATGAAGCAATTTATAAAACGGCAGTTCTCAATTTTCCAACTCTCAGCTGCTATTGAGTGATTATATATAACATATATATAAAAATATATTGCTACGTTATCGTTATATACTATACACAACTCTATAGAATGCCCATCTGACCTAAAATTTTCTCAGGTATAAAGCAGTGAAATTAAATTCTCAGCAAAGCTGATACGTTCAACATAAAAGGTCAGAGGACTGATTTATAATGTTAGCAGATCTGTTACTGCTTTTGCTCTTCAGAATTTGAACAAAGAACTTATGTCTTTAGAGTTAGGAAAATTTAAAATAGTATTTTGTATTCATAATTAAACAATCTTTTCCCAATAGCCTTTGGATATTTTTAAATATCTGATTTCCAAGCATATATTCAAGATTTCTCCCAAAAGCATAATTACAAGAAAGATTCTGCTTTTCTTACCAACCTGTTTTGTGGGGAAGAAAACAACATGAATAAACAACTTCAACATTAAATGCAGATTTTAAAATCAATAAAATATTTCTGAAACCTCTGGAGGCTTTGGAGTGATTTTTTGGAGAGGGGGGAATGAGGAGGGAAGGGGTCTGTTTTGTTTGAGTTTTGTTTTGTTTTGGAGTTTGTGTTGTTGATTTGCTGCTTTTTTTTGAAACAAAAGAGATTTTGGTTGGTTTTCACTAAAAATATATTATTCATTAATATATGGTTGAGTATCACAACAATGAGATGAAGAGATGTTTATGAGAGAAGCCAAGTCTGTGACTCGTGAGTAATAGCGAGTTAATTCTGGTGGACTAAGAGATACTTTGCTTGAGAGGTCAAGGTAACTTCTAGTGGATTTGGGAGTGTAGCAATAATGCACCCCATTATACAATTTGAGATGTTGTTTATTTGCCTCATGCAGCTAGTCAGCCCTAATACCTGGGAATTAGGGAGGAATGAAGCCAGTCTGCTATCTGTGTCACTTCTTGAAATAGCACCAAATGAAGCACTATTTTTCCTCAGCTCTTCACAGCAGCAGAGTCCAAATTGGGCCCTTATCTGGTCTAACACAACACAGTTTTACAGAACTAGCTCAGCACACCTTAAAACCTACTTTGACTTTGCTTTTCCTTTGCTGAACATTGTAGTGGCTTTGAATATTTAAAATCTGATGACGTTCATGGGTCTGTGTTACTGCAGGGCAAAGGAAGCCTCTCTGTGTGTACAGATTTGTCTGGACTCTTAAGAAAACCTGTGTATACAAGGACTGGTGCTGACGCAAAGAAGAGAGCTAGATGTGGAATGGGATGTACCAGTCTGCTGGCTGTGCCGTGCACTGAGCTGAGAAGCTCTCTAGCCAAGGCAAGCAGGGTGGTACGATAAGGTCCTGGTGTGCTGGTACCACGCTGATGAAAGGTCTGGCACAGCACCACGCTGCCAACTCACACACCTTCTTTATGTGATGGAGATGTATCCTTTTACCCTACAGATGGAAACTAAAATTCAGTTGCTCTCTTATAAATTCACAATCAAGTTCATCTACATGTAACAAATTTCTTACCATTTTTAAATCTTATGTACACATGCTTCACCTTCTTTGGCTTTGACCCACATAATTTTTCTATAAACCACTAAGAATATGATAAATTATATTAATATGATAAAGCTGATAGAAAGCAAAAACAACACAAAGAAACTCAAAATATAAATAATAGAACTCATGGGGTATATAATATTAAATTTGGGATACTAGAAATAAACTTACCATTGTTCTTTAACGTCATGAAATTGAATAACAAATGCCATTTCACTAATGTTACCTAATACACAAACTCATATAATTGTTAAAAGTAGAGATGTACTAATTTTATTAGCATCATAAAATTACTATGAGTTAAACTTATATATTAAATCTCAGTAGTGCTTTGCTTTTTCGGAATTAAAACTAGAATTACATATAGACACAAACTTAAAATAGAAAATAATGAAGTAGACTTGGATAAATTGTCCCAGGCTTTTGGCTGCCTACACTGTTGCGATGCTTTTGGTTTTTAGGAACAAAAACCCTTTATCTAAATATGGTAATATTGTGTAATTTTATAGCAGTTCATCTGTTTTGGCTTTAATCTTTCCTAAGGGCATATTTATCTTTTCCAGAGAGAAGGAAAAGCATATTTTCACTATTTTACAAAACATAGCAAGAAACAAGTTGGAGAAAAACAAATCTCCTAAAGGCATAATTTCCAGACAATGATTATAGCTCATATTTAAAGAAAACATCATATGGCAAAGTCTAATTTAAGGGAATGAAAGATAATTGTGAAGATGAACAACATATTAGACAGTACAAGGAATCCCCACGGTTGACAGATTCAAAAGGACTGATGTCTTCACAGCCTTCTCAAAGGATGCAGAGCAAGACTGGCTGTCATTTGCTAACTGTCACTGTGATGGAGAGTATTTTTTACAGTAGAAGGAGAGCTTAACAAGAAAGGATTGAGACATAATTCTAATTTAACTATATCTTCCTTTCCTACACACATGATTCATGTTCCTAATTAATGCCAATTAGAGCTGAAGTCAGTACTATGCAGCAATTAATTCTTTTTTGGCATTGCAAAGAGTGTTATAACTTAAGTGCACATAAGGACATGACTACTACTTATGAATAGTACATTGCTGAAAGGTAATTTTTTAATGTCGGTGTCAGCATTTCCTTCCCAAAGTGAATTTTCAGAAGCAACACATCAGATTCTTTCTACAATCACACTAGTTCAGATCTTATGTAAGAGGATTAATACTTTTACAAAACCCTGAATTCATTTTTTTTTTCATATCATGATGTGCATCTCCACATAAAGAAGTTCTTAAGGCTTCTGACTCTTCATAATCTGACAATCTTCTGATGAAAGCCTTTATCAAAATTACTCATCTATGGGTCAAAGTTAAGGTCACTTCCTGTGATATCTGCACTGATCCACAGTTTGAATACCATATTTGACTGAACTTTCATTTCCATGAAAGCACTTAAAAGGCAGCTAAGAAGAGGATAGAGGCTCTCTCTCACAAGAAGTCATATGGAGAAGACAAGAGTCAACAGGTACAAGTTACAACATGAGAGCTTTTAAAAGAAAACCTGAGAAGAATATTTTTACAAAAAAACCCAGCCATTTATTTGAACAACCTTCCCACAGACAAGGCAGAGTCCCCATCACTGAAGGTTTTAAAGTTGTGATTGGACATGGTGCTAGATAGTCTCATCTTCCCCTTCCCCAGAAAAGGTTGGATTAGATGATCTTTAAGGGTCTCTTCAAACCTGAGCTATAATCTATATTAATACTTACAGAGTAGGTTGTCTTCATCATGTGCAGTTGAAAGTTTTCCCAACTCTTTTCTCCTCAAAGTGCTGTATCCAGTGTAACACCACCACATCAGTCTGGTTATGGCAATGTGGTATTTGGAAATAGTCCCAATGGATCTGAAAGAGAGGAAAAGCTATCCAGTGCTACAACCTTTTGTTTATGCATAAATTAGAAAAACAGTAGGAGCAAGTCAAAGATTAACAAGAAGAACAGGGTAGCCAGCAGTATTCCTCCACACCTCTCCTGGAGTCATATAATATGACCCAATAGTATAAATTATCATACTGCTACTAGCTTCAGTGTTGTCTTCATTTCTCAAGTGTTCTAAGGGATTTCTAAAACCATGAAGTTTTATGGTTGTATAGGAAGCTAGCATTATTTTCGATGTCTACTTTGGTCTTAGCTGAATGCTGGAAGTCTGATGAAGGTGTCCACAAGAATGGTTATAAACACCACGATTAGTATTCCTATATGTGTCATAGCATCTTATTACATTCTGTGGAGTTTGTTTTCTTTTCCTAGCATGATTCAGTGAATTAAAGAAAAAAATAAAAAGCTCATCAAAACAAAACACATACAAAAATAAATCCTTCAAAGAAACGTATTTCAGGAAAAGCCAGGTGCACTGGATAAAGTCAATTTTCAGCAAATACTGATTGCCACAAACAAGACCATAAGACTTAATATGATTTTGATAGCACAGGGAGAAAATAATTTTACGGAGGATTCAGTAGCAAATTGGAATATGGAAAAAAAAGTAGCAACCGTTGTTTGTATGCTGACAGTTAATGATAAAAATCAAACTATTTGAGATGGGTAAGACTCAGGAGTATCCAGACTTTCAACTTTGAGGGAAACCTCATAATTATGTAGATGTTTCATGAGTGTTCTCCCTTGTCCAAGAACACATACTTCCTCTTTCTTTCTATAGCCACCACTTCTTCCTCTACAGAGAGATCTCTTTGCCATTATTTTCTACTTCTATGCTTATTCTGTACAAAGATTTTTCAACTTTCTCTGTCACTTCATAAATATGCTAAAAAAGGGAAAAAAAATGTATTTGATTAAATGAAAAACAGTAGTCCTGCCATTGTGAGCCAGTGTGAAGAACTTGACTTGGTCTTCCCAATAGCTGCCCTGTAGGCAGTGAGGTGCTGCTTTTAAATTCCCCATATATATGATATAACTTGTCTGTAGAAGATATCAAGAAGATTTATCTGTTATCATATATATGTTGTGTATTCTGTTTAAAAAATACATACATTTAAAACAAGTTATGATTGATTCGATTGAATCATTCAATCTTATTTTGATGAAAAAGATAATGGACATGCTTTACAGGATAACGTATCCCTAAAGATGTATGTATCCTGATTCTTCGCTGTAAGGGGTGCTACTGCATGTATGTGAGGTCAGGTTTTTGTGTCAGAGTGATATTCTAAATTTTTGAAACTTATGTATGTATATATATACTTATGTATATATGTAGGCACTTATGTGCATGGGTTTGGACCTCTTATATTCATCACAGATGAAATCACTGATTGTCACTTTGATTTCTAGGTTCAACTTTTTAAAATTTAGATCCTTCAGGCAGAGAATTAATACAATACTCTACATTGGATAGTTTGCTAATAAACAAAGACTCCAGAGACTTTCCATCAGAAAACATAAAATGAAGCAAGCTAGCAAATAAAATACATTACAACAAAATGCATTTGAGGATATACAGGTAGAAGTTCGGGCAGGAATGATTAGTGTATCTGCACAGATGCCCATCCTCATAGGCAAATCAGCATGGTGCCACCTTTGGTGACACTGTTTACAAAAACACCAGCATCAGGACAATGACATGACCTATTTCACAGTCCATGCCAGGAACCATTTATCCTTTCATGTTCCTGGCACACAGCTATATATGCCTTATGTGTGACAAAAGGAAATAAATTCCTTTTCTGAAAACAATTTCACAGTGAGTCCACTATCTGTGTTAAGAAACACATAGTTTCTTCAAGAGTTTCTTTGCACAGAATATTTTTATTAAACAAGCATTGCATGAGAGTGGAAAGAGAAGGGATGAATGAAAATCAGAAATATTCTGAGGAGTAGGAAGAGATAAAAGGAGAGATATAGGTAGAAATAATGTCTAAAGCATGCAAAAGAGTGAAAGAGGTCTGTGAACATCTTATAGAAAAAACAATAATAATACAAGTAGCACATGGAGAGGCAAGATCAGAGCTTGTACAGATGATTAATAAGGTAAACAAGGCCTTCATAGATAAGTCATAAGAAAACAAAGTCATTCTTCTGGCAATTATACTTTAGGAGTGTTTTTTTAGTTGTCGATTCTCTTCTCCTTGTTTGTTAAAGCCAGTCTGTTAACACAAACAGCTATGCTATGTATCAATATTTCTCACTTGAACTAAGGGGATTTGAAAGCAAAAAGTCTCTGCTGCCTTACCCCTGTAATAGCAAGTTGCTTTGCCCATAGAATATGAAACATTTTATCTGGGCAACATTATTTTTAGATATATGTGCTTTCCTCTAAGTTTCCTACAATTTGCTGTACTACACCCTATATCAGAAATGAAAAAGTAATAAATGACATGCATATAAATAAAACATATTATTTAATGCAGTTAAGATACGTTAGCTTGATCTTATCTTCACATGTTTCACTTCACTGATAGATGAAAATAAGACGGAACAAGATGATATGCCTCATAATGAAAGTTGCCTGGTTGATGATCCTTCTCACCTGGCCGATAGCAAAACTAGTACTCCTTCCCTGTCATCAAAACATCCAGAGGGGGTCCTCATGTAGGCATGAAAGATTGAAAAGCTGTTGCTTAGCTTTCACCTTAAAACTTCACAAAAATCACTGCTCCCACTGGAAAGTTATCTTTGGGAATGTTAAATGAGGCAAACTCATCACCAGGATTGAGAGTTTATTGCTGATTTTCCCCCTAAAGCTACCTAACCAGATAGCAATCTGAAGCTGAATCACTTCAATTGTTGAATAGATGGAGTGGTGCCTGTCTGGAAGCAACAGCAGCTTGATAGCGTGAGACTGTGATTTAGAGAAGTAAAGAAAAAACTAATCCCCTCCCTAACGCTGACTTTTACAGTCTGGCTTTAACAGACAATACTGGAAGGTATATACATAAATCCAAGAAACCCTGGAGTAAGTGTCTCCTTCCACCTTTTTGCCATTAAGACAGATAGCTGTGTGGTGGCAGCACTTTATTGTTAAACAACTGTTCCAGTTGACCTGATTTAGCAACTTATTGTGGATATCTGTGGTGGCTCTTCTGTGAGCTTCTTGATGTTCAAATATGCACAGCAGCAGTTCCATCCTTCCCTTTGACCTGATAGAAAGAACGATGTAATTTGCAATGTAAGTTTTCTCCAAAGGGAAAACTTTACTTTGCTGCTTTGTGAATTCAGATCCACTCTAAAATAAATATCCAATAGCATGAATATCATGTAATGTAATATGTGCTATTTGCATTTGGAAATATTATATTTTCATAGTAACTGAATTACTGACCATTATAATGTTTCTCAAAATCACTTATAAAACAGCCATAAGGAAAGAGCAGAGAAAAATAAAATCCCAAACCCTCGGTTACCTATCCTTACTAACTTCAGTTTGTTAGCTCTGCTCACAATGCAACATTTAAAAGAGATCCTCTTCTCAAAAGAGAGCTTTAGAAATGATGTGCTGAGCTTTCACAGTGTGCTTCATCAACCCAATATATGGTAAGAGACTTGTAGATTTGCTGTGGTCTTTCTTCAGTGTATGTAAGCTACTGGCAGTACGCCCAGCTAATTCGAATCTGATTACTGGTATAAATTTACTTGGCTGGCAGAACCTTTTAACAAAGAAGTTCAGGTTCATTTAAGCCAAAAAGATGCTGATTTTTTTTCCCACATTTCAAGGCACATGAAAAAATATGTATTTGAACAGAGTTTACCTGTGTGGAACATTATGGGCAGCACATTGCTTACATTGATCATGTCTTATCTACTGGTAATCTCCTTCTGCCTGATACTCACTTAAGTGTGAAAGAATTGTCTTGTATATTATTAAGAGGTGGAATCTGAACCGATACTGGTTGCCTGTTTTAGTGCTGGCCCAGAGAGGACTGAATACATTTGTCAGTATAAAAATTAGTGTTTGTTGTCTTTGCCTTCCTCTGTCTCCTGAGATCCCTCTTTTGGACTAAGAAAGACACATCTAGTGGTTAAAAGACATGAGAGGGTAGACAAATTTAACTCCAGAATTGAAAGGTAATTTCAAATAAATTTTCTGTTTTCCCTATGTGGCCTGTTGGAAATAAATCTTGGTCTAATGGTTGCATTTGCACTAGCCCTTGGTATAAAAGATTAATAGATATTTGGAGAATCTGAAGTCAGAAGAGACCATTAGATCATATAGCTTAACTGTATACCTAAGGTCACTACATTTCACCAAGTTGCCCTTATATTTGATCTGGTAACTTCCGTCAAACAGTCTTCCAAAAAGACAACCAAATATGGTTGCAAGACATCTGGACTTGCTAAATTTTGTGTTAACAATGTGTATCAACAACTAAACAGTGGAGGTAGGTGTAATGGCATTACTTGGGTAATGCTAATTCTGATGATATTACAGATATTTGTGGTAAAGAGTTTATTTCAACCATACTTTCTTTTGAGAAAAAAATGGCATTGTGTTTTCAATATGAAAGCAAATGTCTTTTCTCTTTCATTGACATGAAATAAATATGAACTGAAATCACGGAATCATAGAATGGTTTGAGTTGAAAGAGACCTTAAAGATCACCTAGTTCCAACAGAACTGGACATAATGCACCAGGTGGGTCTCATGAGGGCAGAGGAACAGAACCACTTCCCTCTACCTACTGGTCATGGTTTTCCTGCAGCCAAGGATATGATTACCTTGTCATGTGGTTCTTATCCACCAACACCTCCTAGTCTTTCTCCTCAGGGCCGTTCTCAATTCATTTTCTGCATATACTTGTGCTAGGGATTTTTCCAACCGAGGAACAGGACCTTGCCTGTGGCTTGTTGAAGTTCAAGATGTTTGCACAGGCCCACCTCTCAAGTCTATCAAGATTGGCATCCCTTCTCTCCAGCGTGTCAACTGGACAACACACCTTGGTGTCAGTAAACTTGCTGAGAGTGAACTCAATCCCACAGTCCATGTCTCCAACAAAGATATTAAACAATGTTAGTCTCAATACCAACCTCCAAGGAACATAATTTGTCACTGGTTTCCACAAAAATAAGGCATGTCAAAAGAAGAATTCACAATATTGACAGAGAGGAGAAATCATTCTAGATGAATATTCAGTCTAGACTTGATTGGAAATAAAATCAGTATATTTTGGTAATATTCATGATGAAACTTGTTTCCTATTAGGTTTTTTTTTGTTTTGTTTTGTTTTTTTTCCAGCCAGACACTCTTTCAAAAATAAGGGCCATGGTCCAGGTCAAGTGTTTTAGGTGGCCTTCCTTGAGGAAGGTGAGACTGGACAAGGTCCTCCAGAGGTCCCTTCCACACCTACCCATTCCATAATTTGGATTGTGATAGTAAACAGAGCTACTTTAATTCAGTGGTAATAAAACCCCCTCGTACCAGTCAAAATATGTTGTAGAGAAATACCTCTGCATTAATGTAATTAGGCAAAATGATAGCTCAATTCTGGATTTCCCAGGATTTATTTAAAATAAACTTCTGTAGGTCATAAAAATCTGGATATATCTCTTCTGAGATATAAATATTCCTTAGATCTTTACAGATTAATGGATGTAATATTTTGCTGTTGCAAATATTTGCTATTACTTCTATCTTTTTCAAGTGCATGCCTGAAAATGTTAATCCTATCATTCCACTTTGCAAATATAGCATGTTTGTGCCACACATCAGTTTTACCACTTCTTTCTTTCCTAGGACAATAGTTATTGCTAAAAATCTTTAACTTCTAATTGACACATTAAAAGGACTTATTTTCCTTAGCCTTATCCCAAGGACAGTTTCCTTTGATGGGTGCAACATCTTTAATCAATTCAGCGTATGATACAGAATTACAACAATTGCAATGTCTGTCCTGATTACTATATGCAGATGTTTTTCTTTTTCCCCCAAACAACTGTCTTGAATTCATCTCAGAAACAGGATGGATATTTAACTGAAGTGGTGGCCTTTCTTAACTTTGAAACTGTACCTTTTCTGTTGTGAGCATAATACCATACACTCCAAAACAAATAAAATAAAAATATATCTTACCTTGTATTTAATTTCTCCTTACTGCATTGTAATAAATCAACTACAGTTGAACAAATTGCACCCTTCATTTTTGTTGGATTATAGAAAATGCACATTAATTTTTATATGATTCTTCCAGTACAATATTAATGCTCTGTTAAATCTATTGATACTCTCAAATGGGCAAACTATAAACTTGCACTTTCCTAATCTAAGGTGGAAAGTACCTTTATTGCAAGGTATTAGAATGTAAACTGACAGGGCTTTATTGTGAAATGGTTACAACTCTGGAATATGAAATGTCTAAAGATCTTTAACAGTACAAAAGACTCAGTCGTATGGAAAAGGACAATCATGTTCATATTGGAACATCAAGAAGTAACTTCTACATCTTCATCATCAATAAAATAAATTATCATACCAATACTGTTTTCTGAAATACTATCTACTTCTCTTCTGGGATATTGTAGACTATACATCTTGAGACCTATTTCCTGATGAATACATAAAACAATTTGAAAACTTTGCTAGGGACATTGTTCTCCCATTGCTTATTCTCACATTGTTAATCAGGTGTAACCCAAGTAGTTTGAACTGTCATGGCATAGGATATAACAGAGTCCCTTCATGTGGAAAAAGTTCTGTATATATTTTGGTATGAAAAACCTTAAAACATAAATTATAAGTTCTTATATAAATTAATTTTTCTCAAGTCGATGCACTACTAATTGTTTCCTTGGCTTATCCTCTACTGAATATTTTTTTTTCTTTCAATTCAGTGTGCATCAATCAGATAGCTCTCTTGGTTCTCAGTTACTGCAACAAATTTGTCTAATGTCTACTCTACTTATGCATATATTTGCATGTGAAACCCAGAGCAGAAATATAATTAAAAGCCCTCCAGACTCAACTTAAAAACCTTGTTATATAATTAAACACATATTACCAAAGTTTTGAGAGATTTGCTATTATGTAGCAATAGGACATATGCTAATTATATTCAAAATACATTTTAGAAACCACACAATACAATTCCATTAAAAAATTGCTGTGCCATGACATGATTCAGTCATTTCTCATTCAAGTCTGAACCTTTTCTTTGCCCATCCTTCCACTATCAGGAGTTTATTCAGGAACAGAGAAAATGAAAGATGTATGTAGAGCCTTTCAGAAGCGTGGTGACAGTGATAATCTAATAGCAAAGACAGTGAATGAGCACATAGTTTTTGTTGACTGGATAACATTCAGCTGTCAAGCTGCAGAGATGGTATTTTTATTCAGCATATAAAAGTAACTGTGTGTTCCACTTGGCTTGTACTCAGTCACCTAGGTACCTTCTAAGCAGTCTGTAACACATTAGGCCTGGACACGCATTCGCAAATGGATTCTCAGTTAATGAACTGAGTTGAACCAGCCTGATGGATGTAAAATCACCAGTGGGCTACAGTGCCCTAGAAAAGCAGCTGGACTGTCTGATTTCTGCCCTGCTGAAGGTTTGGTGTTCAGTGTGCCAGAATATGGCATTACATTCAGAAGAAGGCTAGAATCAAACAAAGGGGAAAGACAAAAGTTTATGTGAGAGGTGCAGGTTACCAGATGTATTCCCAAATTAGTACAATATTTAAACACAATTATAATTTTGGTAAGGACCAGGCTTAAAACACTATTACCTTACAAGGAGTGACATGCAATTCTGTACAAATTCTCACAGCAGATTATAGCCCTCTGTATGTGAAAAAATTTTGGCCTGCCGTTTAAAAAAAAATAAAAATTAAGTTTCTAGTTCTCCTTTTGACTGTGCATAAATATCAAGAACATCTAGGGATGTGTTCCAATAACATAAGAATTAAAATTCCCCCAGGAAATAGTTACATCTCTAATGAGAGCTAGCTATAATTCTTATAAACGTAATTGGAGTTAGTTTTTACACCATCTACGGCATTGAAAGATTGGCAGATGAAGGAAGCTGCACATAGATAATGCTTCTGAAAGGCTTAAGAAAAGTAAGTACGAAATTTTTTTCTAAACAATAAAAAGTGGCATATTTGCAGATGTATATAAACTTAAATGCATTTATTGTTTACTAAACTGCATATTTGATACAAAAGTTATTTTTAAAGAAATAAATAATTTAGCATGTACATTAAAAAGTCTGAGAAGGAGTGTCTCAGCTGAAACAAGTTAATTCAATAAAATAATCAGTTTTGCAAGTGACTCTAGTGTTACACAATGCAAAAGGTGCACCTGAAAACCTATATGAACTGCTTTTTGCTCAGACAAGAGAATCATGATTCATCTAAGGATTAAAAGTAAAGATGCATTTTGCATACTTTATTTTGAATCATATCTAATTGATTTGTTAAGCTAAATTTGTTTAGTTGAAATGCAAGCATAACTTCAAATATTTTGAAAAGTGTGTTTTCTTTTACTAACGCATTCCTCATATAACATTTTTTATACAGATCTAAAATGAAAAATACTGGAAAAAATGCTTTAAGTTCTACACATAACATAAGGGAATCTGTCAGCTCCATTTCATCATGCAGTTTTAAAAGGTATAATTACTTAATGGGGTTAATATACAGGTATCTTTGAGTGTCAATGGCTATTATTTGCACTGATTCATAGATTGTAGTAAGAGCTTTTTGTTTGGCCAAGGAATGCAAGTCCACGAAAACTTTCATAACAGCCTGCATTCATTGGCAATATTAGAGCCAATCTCATGCCTGGTGTGTGCTCATTAAGTTCATCACTTTGAGTGGCACCTTGACATTTATAGCCTCTGGATGTGAGCTGGGTGAGGTTATAAGCCCAAGACAGCAGTTTATACCACTGTTGTTTTCCTGTATCCAAGAAGCAAGCCTCAAGCAGTTGAACAGGAGGAAGCATCAGGAACAAAACGTTGAAGAAAATTAATTTTGCCTGCATTTGAGTCTTCAGTGTGATGAAGTCAATGGAATGTTAAGAAGCTTACTAAATAAGTCATTTGGTGATTCTCACATAAAAAATTTGACCTATAAAGATATATGAGTACATGCTGGCTTTAGTAATTTAAGCACTGTAATCTGACAGACAAATCTGTTCTCTACACTAAAGAGTGAGTTGAAGAATTACAGAAGATGGTGCATTAAAGTATACAAAGCTACTCATAGTCACATACAGATCTTTTATGATCTGTCACCTGTGATCTCTGTTTGCATGACAGTATCTAAGGATTGAAGACAAAACAATTTAAAGACTTATTTATTCATTAATCAATTTATTAACAATAATTGTCCATTTGAATATGTACTATATATAATCTGTGTCAACATTTCCATGTATTATTGCAAAATCAAACGACAACAAAAACAGCCCTTCTGTAGGTTTTTGCTATAAAATTTATTGCAAAGCCAAATATGAAGTTCTGGATAATATCTGCAGTTTGCTTTTTAAGTCTTTCTTAATTTAGTGAGCTGTAGCTAAAAGAGAGTCTTCTAAGGAATTTAAATTACTTTAAAGTAACCATTGTTTGCTCGTATTCCTTCCATTATAACACAAATGAAATAAGTGGGATTTAAATGTCATAAGAACATCAAAATGTTAAGAGATCATATATGCCCTTTTTGATCACTAGATTCAGCAGGGTCACAATGATCCCTCTGAGACTGATTATATTGAAGAAAAACATATCCATGTCTCTGTGCCACCAGGTGCTCATTTGATACTATCTTTTATTTTTTTCTTATTGAAGTTACTTTTATATAAGGTACTAAGAACTACAGGCTATTGTGATAGCATAAAAATACCTCAATGTGAAGCAGATCAGCAGACTATGTACCAAATAGCAACCTGCTGGGTTTTTTTCCTCAACAAACATTTATTTTTTTACAGGAATAAAATAAAACTCGTTATGTCTACCCTGGTCTTTTTCATGTAACTAACCTCATAGAATTTTTAGAGGATTTTGTGTGGATAGGATATGTGCGCACATACTGATCAGTAAATGTCCTGGAAAACACTATTTCTAACAATAAGCAAATGCATAGTAAATTTTATTGTTTAGAATTTTATTGTCAATATATATATATTTCCAAAGTTTTCTGCTTCAGTTTGAGTTTTTATATATGTACAGCAGAAAAGCAAGAGAGAAAAGAGAGAGGAAATACCATTCCTCTCAGTCTGAATGCACCGTGGACACATATATTCATAAACATGAAAATGTCTGTGCTGGAATTGTATGATCTGCCATCCAGCAATTTTCTTGAAATGCATAGATAAAAGGGACGTTTACCCATTTTATCATCCAACGGGCCACCTTGGGAGTTTTTTTTACTCCTGCTTCTCATTTCCTATAATCCCATCTCTTGCACTGACCCATTGTGCTGAATTGTGGCATTTTCCTTGGCAGCCAGTACAAAACCCTGGCCTACAGAAGTGTTCCTTTCCATGATATCTCTCCATTTACATTAAGATTTCTAGAAAGATCAGGAAATAAAAAGTTCTCAGGATGAAACAAAATAAGATTTTTTAAAAAGTGGAAAATAACCACTAAAACAACAAAAAACTTCCTGAACACTATTAACAACCTTTTCCTGTTTTCTTTTGTGCCCAAGTTCTTCCCTTAATACTGTTCACTTATATAATTATATCTTATTACTGCTTGCTCAAAGGGCCTTTTACTTTAAGGCACTTTCTCTTTGAAACCCATCTATTTGATACAGTTTATATTGTTATAACTGCAAGAGTGGGATTCAGAAAAGTGTTAAATGAAAATCAGTATTATATTTTTAATTTTAAAAAACTGGTTCTCCTAGCTGAACAAAAGTATTTAATTCCAAAACATTCCTTTATGGTTTGAAAAGTCACCAAAAAAATGGACTACACTCATACTCTATCTTCTGAATAATTTTTGTTTAATTTACTGAAAAAAGAACAAGTTTTACTATTTCCAGTCCTTAGAGCCAATAAATCCATATATAATTACACCTCATTCATCTTGATGAAAAGTAAAAACTAGAAGGTAAATTCTTACTCAGTGACTAAATCCTCTTTGAAAGGATTTGTCCCCCTAAGAAATCAAATGGTGTCTTACTATTTGATTATTATTCTACAGTGTTTGTTCTGGGTATGTGGAGAATGCCATTTATCCAATGGATGTCAGCGTCTACCTCAAACAAAGTGTGACATTATTTGGTTTGGTGACTATCATGATTATATGGGATTTGGTTGGTGTATGTAGTAGACTCTATATTGCTTTAAATTTTTAAATGTGTTGACTGTGAGCAAATGTTTACCCAAGAATTTTATCATGCAGAAGGAAAATAAAAGGTTCCTTGGGAAAAAAATGAGACTGCTCTTTGAAACCTTTTTTCCTTTGCCTATATCGTCTCACTATTTTCTGATAGCTACTTTTTTTTTTTTTTGGCTCTTGAAGTTCCACATAAACAGTATGCTAGAAACATGATACATGCAAAATACAACGTTCAGGAAGGATTTTTTTGACTGAGGCAGAGGTACTTTTTGAAATTCATCCATACTGAGACTATTGAAAAGAGTAGAGCAGCACCAAATATGCTTTATTTAACGAACAAGGGGGAACCGACTTTGTTCTTCCTGTGTGTTGCTTTTGTTTGTAAGTAAAGGCAACTAATGTACGTGCCTATTTCCTAATCTTAGAAGAGTGCAGCCACTCGGGTATAATGCTCTGGTCAAGTTCAACACAAACCCAATTATAGCTAACCCCCAGTTTTTTGTAAACACCTAGAACTAGTGAGAGCCATAATAAACTGCTTAACTTGTAATCCTCTGTTTAATCATAGCAACTGATGAGGGGAAGGAGAGAAGAGAACAATATTTTAGAAAGTTCTCAGAAGTTGAAATTCTGTCCTATATCAAATTAGGGTATGGATGTTACCAGGAACATCCAGAAATCGGGTTTTTTGTGCCAGTGGTATGAGTTTAATTATTTCACTACACTGCAGACCCCTCAGTAGGAATTAAGAGCGGCTACCGTCCTAGCTCAGAAAAGTTACTGCAGCAGAAACTTGTTCTCACATTAGGAATTACAAAGTGGTACTCAGTGGGAATTATTATTTCAAAGACATTTTCCACCTTTTCCCATTGTTTTATGCAGAAGAAGAACAGTAAGAACAAGCTTTCAAAATTTCCTGGGAAATCAGACCTTGGGAAAAAAACTTCAAAATTATTGTATTTTTGTTTCTAATTTAACAATCTTCTGAACAAATTGCTTTGAAAATCTTAGTAAAATCTAACTCCTTGCTGAACAGCATTATCAAAAGTGTAGCTAATAGGCTGATGCAAATTGTTACTTCATTCATATTCAGAGTACTGAAACCAGTTTTGTATTCCTGGGTATGAAAGATTTGCCGTAATCATTTTAGTCACAGAGTGTGCATCTACTTCAGTGGTGGAGTGTGCATGGTAGATATTTTTGTGATGTCCTATTTAGATACAATCTGTTCTTTACACTTTGTTTTGGGGGGGAGTGGGAGTTCTTTTGTTTTGGTTTGGTCTTTTTTGGTTTTCAAATACTGTCTATAGCAAATTACAAAAATCTGTGACATGTGTGAAAAAACTGGTGACATATACTGTAAATAACTTATATTTATATAAAACCTGCAGCTTATGGACTAATATTAAATATGTTGTCCAGCATTTAACATTACCCATGCACAGAAAAATAGTTTCAAGTATTCATCTGACTTTAGTATAAACCTCAGGTTATTTGCAATAAAACAAGTTGAATAAGTTTTAGTAGGTTTCGCATGTTTTAAAATAAGCTTACCTGGACACAGAAACTTTCTCTGCATGTGCCACGGAAAATGAATGCTTGTGGCCTTTAAAATTGTACCAGCAACATTAGATCTTTTAGTTTAGATATAAGAAAAAATATGTGAAGTGTTTTAGTCTGTGATCTCCATATTTTAGTCCATGATCTGTAGTCAAGATCAGTTTTCTAGATCAGTCTCTAATATTTTGTCTAGTTCAAAATATCTTAAATGATGGTGCAGCTATCTCTTCCTTTCTGTACTGTAATAAAATAATTTGACAGGGTATTTCCTTTATAAACCATTGTCCTTTTGCTTCCCTGAGGCAGTTACAGGTTTTTAGCTTCTCAAAACTCAGATGATGTTTCCAGAAGATATTATTAAAAAAAAAAAATTATGCATACGTATCAACATACCCACCTTTTGTTGCTGCTGTTCTTTCTCGCCTTTCTTTGTTCCCTTCCCAGAATGTATGCCCATTGACTTATGTACAATGTGACACTTCCTTCCTCAGAAAACAGTGGCCAGTTTTTAGGGGGCTCAAGGAGTGCTGTAGCACTGAAACACTACCAGCTCTCCCCTTCTGTCCATGAGAAGATTAGATAAATTTTATAGTTGCTCTTTGAGATATCAAAAGTGGTCAGGTGCATGGAGTAATTGCATACCTCTTTATTTCCCTTCTCTCTAATGCATTGAGAAAGATCTGAGTCTATACAAAAGAAGAATTAACCTACACAAATATTCTGTTTGCATACTATGCAATAGCTTTTTTTACTAACCTGGGATTTTTCTTTCTTACATTTATATGCAGGTTTCCCATTCTGGAAAAATACTTTATTACTTAGACCTCTGTTTGACTAGGAATTTGGGGGCTATGCTGACTTCAATTTCTCGTGGTTTTTTTCCTTGAAAGCTTTTCCCACTATTTCCAATATTAGGTAGAGAAACTATGTCTATCTTCGCTGAGATATGAATATGCTGTAACTGATTCTCTAAAAGAAATTTTAAATTTCTGCCTTAGTTGTTGTTGACCACAGCCTTATCATCAACAATATAAAATTCTATTTTCATTTCAAATGTTTAATATTTCCTCTAAAAGAAAGGAAACACAGTCTACTCCTATTGAATTAGGACTCCTGCTTTAAATCTCCTCCATTTCCAAGCAATCTGGGCATTTTATGCCATCTTCTCTCCCTCCTGTATTTTTAACTTCTGTATGCCACTGTTAAAAGTTGCTTTTTACTTGGCACTGGTGAGACTTTGGCTTGGACTACCCTCTCCAGTTTTATTTGGAAGATAAGCAAACAAGCAAACAAACAAAAACAGTGGCAGGGATCCAGAACAGAATAAATCAGAAAGCTAAGAGTTTTAGGAAGAAATATGTTGTATGCTCAGCTGAAAGAGCTAGTTGTTCCTAGATTACAAAAGGTCCTGAAGAAAGATATAATGATGTGCCACTACACAAACAACAAGAAAAAGGACAGTAGTCTTCTACTGAAAAAAGTCATTAAATGGATAAAGAAAGAATACACTCTAAAGGGTGATTTTGCCATGAAGAAGGCTGTCTTTGGAAAGTAGATTTTCTGTTTATAAAAATATGTATTTGTTTTGAGCATATTAAATAAAAAATATCACAGAAAAGATTATTCTGGGAGATACTGAAAAACACCTGGAGTACAGCACAGTCATTGGCCACAGCCAGCACGTCTCAGGAGGGAAAGGTCCTGCTTGACAAGCCTGATTTCCTTCTGCAATACAGTAACCCACCAGTTGATCTAGGAAAGCCAGTAGATGTAACCTTTTTGGACTTCAGTAAAGCTTTTGATATGATCTCACACAGAGTTCCTACGGACAAAATACCCAGTATAAAACTGGATAACCACGTTATGTGATGTGTGAACAACTGGTTTATGGATTGGGCACTAAGAGTTATAGCAAATGGGGTGACATCAGGCTGGCAACCTGTCGCTACTGGGGTTCTGCAGGGCTCCATCCTCTGCCCTGTGTTCTTCAACATCTTCATAAGCGACTTGGACACACGACTTGAAGGAACACTAAGTTTCTGCAGCACTGCAGAAAGGGTCCTGGGGGTCCTGGTTGATGGCAAGTTGAACATGAGTCAGCAGTGCCCTGGCAGCCAGGAGGGCCAACCCTGTCCTGGGGGGCATCAGGCACAGCATCGCCAGCTGGGCAAGGGAGGGGACTGTTCTGCTCTGCACCCTCCCCTCGAGTGCTGTGTGCAACTGATGGCAGCTGTGCACTGCAGGTGCAAAGAAATAGGAGAAGCAAATATGTCAGTTTTTAGGGTAGTAGAAATATGAAGTGTTATAGAATTACTGGACCACATGTAAGAAAGAATTGCAGCCAAATAGAAGAAGAAATCAGAAATAGTTGACCCAGTATGACACACTGAGAATCACTATTTGATTAATTTACTTTAAATTGTATTTTGCTTTGAGCAACATGTACTGCGAGGATTAGAAGTGGGGAGAGCTATAATTTAGCAGTTAGTAAATGTTATAGAGTTACCTGGAGACTTATAGACATTATATCAATCCATTTGACAAGTACTCGCAGTTTCCACTTCAATGCACAAAAATGATAAACAGTGAGTCCACAAAGCACAAAGCTCTTTCCTGATATTTTATTAAATAAAAAGCTGCAAACAAAACCAAAACTCTGTGCAAGCCTGCTTGCTACTTCCGGACCTTGTTAATAATTGTATTATTTGTGTTAACCACATGCTACATACATATGTGCAAACTACACACTTATTAAATAAAATCACCTTTAGCCACACCTTTAAATAGAATCAGTCCATAAATGTAAACTCTTCTTTAAATGAAATATAATTCCTAAATAAAAATGCAGTTTTCTGTAAAAGCAAAGTTATGGAATAGAAACTCATGAAACTAAGGGCTATCACCTGTGGTAACACAGACCTTTCCCACGGGAACTTTTCTCTTCTTCTTTCTATGTTTTGTAAATAGAGATAAAAGCTTGGATGTTATCGAAAACTGTGTCTGGAAAGATGGACATTCTACCTGGCCTATCGGCCTAGGGGGAGGTTATGAATTGACCCAATCCAGATGACCTTTGGAAAGTCTATATAAGTTTTAGAATTAAATAATAAATTCAGATTTTCTGCCTCACCCGAACTCATCTGGTTCTTTCGCTCTGCCAGTGGTTCAACAGCGACAATCACCAGATTCAGAGTTGCTTTGAAAATTCCTCCCTTTAATCTTCATCAATATCTATTCACTGTCAAACTTTCCTTTTACATCTACTGATTTGTTGGACTGACTTGTGAAGTGCTTTGAGAAATGTTTGTGCAGTGCACTACACAAAAGAGCCTGAAGAATCATATTGTTCCTCGATAGATGTAGACATGGTGTAGAAAATTGGCAAATTGCTGAAATTCCCCTAGGCACATGGCTTTCAGTAAAATGCTTTATGACTTTGTAAACATCAATCACAGATATAAGAAGCAGGGCTTTTCCCCCTCGTATTCCAGATTTTTCTAATTCTAAGGTTGCTTACCAAGAGTAAACACAACATTCTGTATTCCGTTCAATTTTTCCACATTTTTGTTTTTGGTATTGCTCCCTTTTTTTTTTTTTTTAATTTGTGATAAGAGATTGGAGGTAATTCACACAGCAAATGGAAGCNCAAGATGCATGGTGGACTAGAGCATAGTCTTTAGTGCACACTAGATAAAAATGTAAGGATTATGAATTCACATGAAGTGAATCAATCTGATAAACATTAGGAAAAAACAATAATAAAACAGGTATAACACATGACTTGTAACCATATAGTTTGTTACGGCAATTTTTAAATTTATGCTTAAAATTAAAACAAATTAATTTTTAAAGATTAGTATCAGATTATTAAGGTAATTAAAGAGGATTAAAAATGCTATTATTTTTAAAGTAATTGGCCAGATTCAGAATTAGAATAGGTTTCTTCATATCCTTAAAAAAGGTATAATTTGAACCTGCAGGCAAGGCCTTGTTTTGTTCTAAGCTTTTCTTTCTGATATCCATGCTGATCTCAAAAGAAATGACAAGGGTTTTGTTTTCAACCAGACTGAAGCAAATCTACAAGTAACTGACTTTTTCATGCAGAACACAAGGCCCAGAGGTTTCATTCTGCATAAGACGCACCTGAAGCTTTTAAAATTACATTATTCATAGAGTAGGATGTGCTCTAAATCAGTCTTTATATCATCGTATTTACTGTAGTGGAAGCAGAGGCTCCTAATGCAGGCAATGTGAGTACTTCACCCTATATTTAGATCTCCTCATACTGGAGTTTTCTTATTTAAAGGACTTCAATGGTGAAGATTTACTCTTCTCTCCTACCAGTAATATACATGTATAATATATATCATTTTTTGAGGTAGATTTAAATTTACCCATGTGGCGTGTGTATCTGTGTCGGCTCAGAGAAGCAGTCTCTCCCAAACAATCTTCCACTTGTGCCTTCCATCTTCCAAGGAAGGAAATTGCTGCTGCAATGGCTTTCCTTCCTGAGCCAACACAGCTGGCCACTGTCTCAGGGCACGGGGTTGGTGCCGGGCTGTGTCTGCTCCCAGCGCTGCTCTGCCCGCCCGCGTGGGCAGTGAGGTAACACAAAAAGAAGAGCAACGCTTTGCTGGTAATTGTTCTTCATCTGGTGAAAGGTCTGAGCAGATTTATCCATAACAGGGTTTATACAGACTTAGTGCTAATTTTCCTTCCCAAATAGAAACACAGGATTCATCAAAATATTTTTAAATAAGAAAAAGCTGCTTTCTAATTAAAAACTTATCTGTATTGCTGTTGTTTCTAACTCTCAATGATTTTATTTATTATCTGAGACTATTATTGTTATTTGTCCAAGATCTCCTTTTAACTTTCTGCATTTTGTCACATAAAGAATTCTTCCTATTCACTTCATGTTTTGCACAGTTGAAAATTCAGTGTTACAAATGTGAGACTATGCCTCCAGGACAGAAATAAAGGACAAGACTCATGCAATACAATGAAATGAAAGCATATTTCTCATGTAAAACATGAGAGAAAAGAGTTTTATCCATGTATGTATTTATGAATAAATGTATATTTCTGCTATATGTAATTAATATATATTTCTGCACGCACATTTATAGTTATTATTTGTTTCTAAATAATTTTTCTGCGGTTTCATTGTATGACTTTTTGAATCATTCCTTCTCTGAACTTTCAGAATAATTTACTTTAGACCAATTTTTTCTGGAATATTCATTAATTTTCTTCCTCTGGAGAAAGAAAAGGAAGGTTTTTTTTTTTTTTAAAAAAGAGATGGAGACTGCAAACCTGTATTCCTTTAGCTTAATAAAAGATAGGCAGTAGATGCTACCGAGCTGAGAGACAAAACAGCTGCTATAACTGGGAGGAACACAGAAAATATGGAAGCAAACAGATGCTTAAATAAGGCGAGGTGGAATTTAAAACAGGACCCTTCTGAACTTTCAGTGGCACTGCTTGAGCTGTGATGTAGTTCAGCTGTGATGGGAATGTGTGGAAGCACAAAGCAGCTTGCAAGACAAATTATTTTCTTTAGTGCTGAGCACAAGCTCTGATCCAGTGAATCATATGCATATATTTAATCTATTAGTTCCTTTAAAACCAAGTAAGAATTTATCTCCCTTATTATTTTTTATTTGTTGTTAGGCTTTTTTTTTCATCTGATTACTTTAGCACATTGCAAGTATCAGCCTGGGATGGAAAAAACCTCTCAATAGTCATTTAAAAATTTAAAATACTGAAAGAAACATAAAACATACAATTTCTTTCTTAGACAAGACAGCAAAGATTAAATAAACAAGCTAACAAAAAACAGGTTAATTTGCATTAATAGAGAATATGGAAAGGAAAGTGGAAAATTTACCGTTAATTGTGGAAAGTGGACATCTTGAAAACTAAAACCATAGGTCCTTATATGGTATATGCAGAAATATGTTCAACAAAATATTTAGAAGGGGATTCATTTATTTATTTATAGTTCATGCACTAAAGAACTGTATAGTCTACATGCTTACAAGATCATTTGAGTATCGTAAGACAAATTTAGTTCAGGAAATTTCATTCACTGAAAATTATGCTTTCATATTTCCAAGTAGACCCAATATTAATGATAGTGTCCCAGCTTATTAGCAGAGCACTTCAATTAAATCTTAAGGTTTAATAATGTCCAGAGGGAAAGAAAAACCAAAACACCATAAAAAAATTTTAATTATAGTCCCTTAGTGCTGAAGGTCTACGTCAAGAATAAAGGTAGATCAAAAATATGGAGTAGATAATACAAAATGAATGACATTTACTAAAACCATCATTCATTAGAAAACACCCCCTTTTATGAAATATTCTGTTAGCTGTGGGGTCATATACAAATGAAAAGACAGGAACAATCCATGCCTTTTTTATAAATAAATTTTTTTTTTTATTGTTCTTTTATATACAAGTTTCTACGCCTTTCCTTTACATTGTTATTGGGTCATGGATTGAACCCCAGACCTCGAATGTTGTGCTTAATCTCTGCTGTTGTTAATTCTAGCAATCTCATGATAATATGAAGCAGCAACTCAGTTTAAATTATGAGATAGTCCAGATTATTATTTCCATATAGTTTTTCCAAATGCCTTTTTTTCTCCATATGTATTTTAGACTGCAAGTTGTGACATGTAGGTAATATGTATTTTACAGAAACCTAACATACAAGCCTGTAGAGCTTTAACTAGACAAAAGCAATATGAGAAGGCACTGGAGAGATGGAATTATAATTTACACAGATAAGCGCACACCAAGGGTGCATCCATATGCATAGGCAGAGGATACCTTCTGCCAAACAGGAGGTTGTTTTAGTCAGTCATTCCTTCTTTTCCAGGCCCTCCCCTTGCTTTGCAAACTTGAAGAGCCTGAGCTCTCAAGGCTGTGAGTAAGAGTAGTTTCTGTGGGTATACAAGGAGTAAATATGATAAAGCCTATTTCTAGTTGGACATTTAACTGGACATTATTTTTTAAAATTTAAATAACCATATAAAGAGGAGAGGCTTATGCAAATTTTGATTATACATACAGTTAAAATTTCTCAACCAGATGTTTAGCCTCAGAGCTTTCATTTTGCATAAAAATATTATTTTCCTTTGAGATAACGTCATTAAATTTATTGGAAAAAATATTCTAGCCCAAATGAAGTTGTTCATTCACCTTGTACTCTGAATGGACATTTGTAACACAATATGAGCAGAAATGAAAAGTGATATGAAACACAAAAAGCTTGGTTCATGTGGGAAAAGAGAATCCTCCAAGATTCAGGGTTTAGCTACAGAACCCTGCCCCCATTCCTAGAAAAATGAAGCAGAAAGAAGCAAATGCTTTTCTGTAATAGGAAGAAAAGAAATTGTTACAATTCAGTGAAAGGTTTTTGCCTAGAGTGTCAAAGAAAATTAATCACAGAAATAGAGGTGTCAGCATACCGTGTAACTTAAGATATCATGTACTGAATGATATAGCTACACTCAGGGTATAGCAAAGTTTTCAGTGAACACTGTTTTAGCAGTAAGGAGCATTTCTCTGTGTGTTTGTGCATGTACAAAGGGGAAAAGCAAGGCTAGACAGATGTAGACAGTAAAATGTTCTTCCTTTGGAAATCTGTGAAGGAATAAGACTAAATAATGTTATTAGCTCAAATTTATAATTTAGATTCATAGCACTTTAATTTTCCTTTCAATAGTTAGAGTGTACATTCTGGGTCTTCCAGAGAACTACAGGAGCTCCATGATGTGCATGACTCAGCTGCCAGTTCCTGAGTTTTCTGCGGTCAATTGGCTTAACAGTATAATGGAGACAGCAACTGGTACTTTCAGTAAAATGGAAATCGTGGAAATTGAGTAGTTTTACATCAGATGCCCACCAAATGAGGTTGAACAGGTAACTGATGATTCATCCAGATAGACAGTGATATTTTTCAATGTGTCAGAGAAATAGTGCTATCAGTAATAGGTTATCAAATATGGTTAAGGTGCATAAAAGATAGAAGTGTTTGGGTCACTACAATTAAAATAATGACATATTTTTCAAAATAATTTTTAAATCAAGATGTAAACCAACATATCTCTTTTAAAATTATCAAGCAGTATTTTTTTCTCAAAACAATCCAGGTGTTTTCTTCAGTGTCCATTTTTTTTCCCAATTTATTCCCTAAACTGGGTGTCTTTATTGCTGGTGGTTTTTATTTGGACAAGAAAATAATTTTTATTTTTTGTGTTCTATGACATTCTATACCTAGATTGAGATGCCACTTCTAAATTCCTTGATCTGTTTTATTATGATAAATTATTATTTTTTTGAATGTATCCAGCTTTGTATCATTTATTTTAAAAAATATACATCTGTTGTCCTTGAACATATTTTCCCTTTTTTGGATATTTCCAAAGTCTTGTTTGACTGGTCTGTCTCATTTTTGGATTAGTCACATGAACTACATGTTACTGGTATTTTACAGATGTCAATGAAATATATAGACTACAGCATGCTGAAATATTTGGTTTTAATATGGCAGAGGACTATTTCTTTTCTCTACAGACACTATTTCTTTTTAATCAGGTCCAGAGTGAGAAATGTTATTAAATGTTTGGCATGCATAATTTTATATTTTTCTAATTTAAGAAGGTAAATGTCAACAGATTATATCAATAAAGGTCTTTACATTGGAGTTTTAGATGTAAGTTAGTGGCAATTGTTATTTTGCCTTACTAGTGACCTCATCGCCTGTTTCAGAAGACAGACCTTTTTAAAGAGACATTAAGGGTCTTTTCTCCTTTTTATTATTTTTTTTTCCCCTGGGGTCATTTAGTTGTAAATAAAAGTTCAAGTGTCTAGCTGTTCAGTCTTTTCTGGTCAAGCAGTGTTCTTTCAAATACTTTAATGCTTTTTGCTAAGAGAGAGAGAGAGAGAGAGAGAGTGTGAAAGACTAAAAGATAAGAACTTAGTTAGGATTTCCCTCAATTGCTACTATCTGAGAGTCTTATGTCTCATAAGAAGTGCCTAGACCAGCACTATTTATTTCCATTGTGCTTATTTATTCCTTCGACCACCCCAAAGGATGGATGCTGTGTTTTGTGATGCTTTAGTAATCGGGCTATTACAGACACTGTGTTAAGCTGAGTTCAAGGAACTCATTCATCTGACTGATTGCGCTGGCAATTCAGAGCCAACGCGCTCTTCTGACAGGAAAATACTAACCAAGCTTCTGTAATACCTTTCATGCAAACTCATGCTCCCTCTGACTTGTGAAGAAATGCCATGAACAAAATCACTCTGCCAGTGTGAGCTAGGGTTAATTAGAGTTAAAAAAAGAGAGGGGGAAAAAAAAAGAAAGAAAATGGAGTTCAGATTTTTGTTTTCCTAATTTCCAAGTTTATTGAACCAGCAATGAATGCTGTCTCTGAATGAATTTCAAACTAGTGAGGAAGTGAGACACAAATTAAAAGTAGATGTGCAATACTGCTTTGTAGCATAGGACATAAAACTGTTTGCCCGTGAATAGGAAAATCTGGGGTCAGCAAGTCACATAAACATGTTTCAGAGTATGCTGGAAGCTATTGCAATTATAAAATGTAGTAAATGTTTGACAATAGGTATTGAACTAACTCCCCAAAGACTATCAGATTAAACTGAGGCTGCTTAGTGTGGCTTAAAATGCTTTCAACAGCTTTTTGTGTTTGTAGGAACACAGACAGCATTTTACAAAAGAAGTAATAAAATAGAGCTTTTCAGTAGTCTAACCTGGAGGTCAAAAAGGTGTAGAATAAAGTTATCAGCATCAGTCCACACAAACCATGACTGAATTGTGGTTTGTGTTGTATGAAGTTTCAGCAACAGGCACAAAGTAGTACCTTGGGTGGCCTTGAAAAAAGATAGAAAGGACTTCAAAGGCAAATTTAAATTTGAATACAAAGTTCTTATTTTTTTTTAGCTCAGAAACCCAAGGCTTAAATTTCCAGAATAACATGTTTCTAGAAATGGCTATAAAATTACTCCAAAATTTATTAAGATATATACCTATATCTATAATCTTTATACCTTTATATCTCTATCTATATATCTGAACTATTGAAGAGGTTGTAAGCTTGTTTAAAAAATGCCTTAAATATTTCCTAATATCCAAAAAGAAAGCTTCAATACCAAAAGTAAACTTTTAATTGTTCCTTTGATTATCAATCCCAAATCGAAGCAGAGGGCAGACTTTTTTTTAAAACTAGTTAGTATCACAGATGATGCCCTTCCAGATGGTTCTTGCCAGCTATGAACTGAAAAAGCTCACTTGCAGTTAAAATTGTGTTTCAGATATACTTCGTACCACCTGTTACTTTAATGTTGTTTAAGGTAACTACCATTCTAAGAGGTTTTGAGCTGATGTAACTGACATAACTTTGTAAGCTACCAATCTATCTTCAGGAAACTTGATTTGGAGAAAATAGTAGATGTAATTGTGCTTTAAGTTTTGGATTTATAAATATTATTTAATTTCCCATGGAAAATGTGAAGATTTGAAATAGGATGAGACAGTTTGATAAATTAAGTCTGAACTTCAGAAGTTTGGGGCTAAAGCTTTTGAAAGTATTCCTAAAATTTACCACTGCTGAAGTGGTAAGGGAACTTCTGCTGAAACAAATTTGCCCTCAGATTTTTGGTTCAGATGTTCATACATGTGCTTGGAAATTCATTCCCAGTACATTAAAACCTTTGAAATATATTTTACTTAAAAATAGAATGGAAATATTAAACTTTCCTCTAGAATTTCCTTTACAACTTATTTTTGGAGAAGGCACAACTGCAGCCCCATTTAGATTAAATACGCTCTGTCAGCTCTTTAGGGCATCGTTTCTGTCTTTTCTCACTGACAAGTGTTCAGGGACATAATGACCCTTCTATTGTTGCTATCCATTTTTTCTGTGCAACTCTTTTATAAATCTACCCAAAGTTTTAAGAATCCCCATGATTTATCATTAAAATTTATAGAGGTTATGTATTTTATTTTATTACATTTATTTTATTATATTTTAATTTTAGGCCATGTTAGAGGTGAAAAATTTAGCTGTCTTAAAAGACACTAAAAGAATTGAATGCAAAGGTGTCCTTACCTGGTTTTCCTTTTTGCTTTAATTTCAGTGCATTTTATTTATTGTTCTATTCATTAATTTCTGTTGAAATTTTGATTCTGTAAATGTTATCACTGAAGCCTAACTGTAGACTCTAGCATACAGTATTCTCTTTTATTCAGAGCATAAAATATGACCTCAAATGCAATTTAAATGAAGGATAAATTATTGATAGTGTAGGAATTTACATTTCACCATTTGTTTTTACAGTAATTTACCTCTCAAGCATTGATAAGTGTATCAGAAAATTCCAGTTATAGATTTATCATATATACAGAGCCAAAATGTGGTTCTGAAATTGCATGGCTGCTTCAGGAAAAATGCGAGTGTCACATAATTTTCTGTTTGTGTTTGTGAAAGGAAAAGCTTAGCTTTATGTGAAGTGGCATTGTCAAGTTTGCAAAGAAACTTGTCAAACCAAAATATTATACTTTTAAAAACTCCCCACTATAATAAAAGAAAACATTTATTAACCTTATCATCTCCTCATTAGCATCACTGATGTGAGATGGGAGCACTACTAAAATGTCTCATTTGCATTTTGCATAGCTAACAAAAGAAGATTACTTTGTTTAAATTATAGCTAATATCATTGTAGTGGTGTTATATATTAGAAATTGATTACCTTGTTTCTTCTTCTGTAATGGTCTCATTATATTTGATTTTTATGCCTCATTTTTTTTCTTATTGAAATAATGAATACACAACAGTGAGATCATTAATATTTTCTATACATTTTGTTTTCCACCTAGTATTTCAGATGAAACACATAGACTAGTCTGACAACAAATGCAAGAAATTTGACTCAGCCTTGTCTGTGTGTGAATAAAATAAACTTGAGCTTGTGACAGCTCAGGTTAGCTATAAAGAGAAAAAAAATAATATCCTGTATATTTTCAAAAAACAGGGTACACTGTAGGTTGTGTGTACAGAAAGAAACAATTAAAAATAATGGGCTGGTTACATGATATTTGCAAAAAAACTATAAATGGGTATAAAAAGAGAAAACTGGGGAGAGGAGATTCTTAGAACAGGATATAGTACAAACTACAGAACCAGAGCAGGGAAGTACACTGCTCTTCATGCTGGGAAGGCTACCTTTGCTCAGTTTCAGAGGTCTTTTTCTGAGTCGTGGTATTTGGTTTTGATTGTTTGGGGTTTTTTTTCAACTTAATTTAGATCATCTGTAGACTTTTTTTCTGTTCTGACGTCCAGTTTTCTTCATTTTTTTTCCATGTTGTATACAATTGCAAATGATTTTTTATATGTGTTAAGATTGATTCTACCACTGCTGCTTACTGTGAAGTCTCTTCCTCTCAGATCAACATCGATCTGAGTGGCCTGAGTAAAGATTTTATCCTTTCCAAACAGTTATCAAAATTTATTCCTCTGTAGCAGACTTGTAAGATTTATGAATGTTCTGCAGTATTTATAAGATATTCATACCTTTATCTTTGCTGTATATCAGCTCAACTATACTGTAATTCATAAATGAAATCTTCTAGTCATTTAATCATTTCCTCCAATTTCTTGACAAGTTTCTTGTGTTGACGTGCCCAAAACTATGCATCATATTGCAAATGTGTAATTAATGCTATACAGAAAGGGATTCTTTTCTCCTTTTTGATGATGTAAAGCAACTATGTATTTCACTAGCAGTATTTTTATATAACAAGTCAAAATAAGCTGGTTTTGTTTGTATTGTATGACCTTTCAAGATCATATTTCTTTTTCTTGCCAAAATTGCCCCTAAATTTTCTACAGCTTTACCTCTTTCAAAGGATTCCCTTCTGTTAAGTATAAGAAAACATTAAGAATTCACAGATATATGAGATTTTTAGGATTGTTTCACTGTTTCCTTCCTTTCCTATTATTCTTTGTTGATGCTTCTCTGATGTCTGCAGCTTTTTCAAGACGTAGTAAGGCTTCTTAAGGCTTCCATTAATTCACTCGTTTATAACTTTGTACATACTTTTTTCAGTTAAACTACAGAAATCTGAAAAAAAAATTTGACATTTATGATGATCCTTTGATTTTCCTGGGTTGTATCTAAGGGTACACTATTAATTACATAAACCCAAGCCTACAACTACCATTTAAACAGCTTTCTTTACCTAGACAATGAAAAAGGATTAATTAATTAATTGGCTTTAGTGACACTTCCTATACAAAACAACTAGGATTACATTTACTACCTTATTTTCATGTTAGGGTGTATTGTCTATTTAAATTAAAGGATCTTTTGCTGCCTACCTAGAAATGTTTGTAAAAAGCAATTTGAAGTTGAAATGTTCTGTCAAGGGAAGTATTGGATGATCCATTGTGTAACATTTTCATATCAAGACAAAAAGCCACTCTTGGAAGAGTTAATGCAATTAGTGGGCTCTACACAGGAGGAAAAAATATTCTATAGCTAGAGAAATACAGAAGATGAAACTATAAGACCCTAAAGATTGGATTTGCCCCTGGATTTCCTGGTAGCTTTGAACACAGGAAACTGTAAAAGGTTGTCTCTTGCAGCTGGAGTTAGGGTAGTATTGAGACCAAACATATAGCATAATTTCTTCTATGTTAGGCAAGTTATTTGGTAGTTCTTGTCAAAAAATGATTTAAAAATGCAGTTAACTTAGATGAGATAGCATTTTCATGATTAGCATTTCAGAGAATCTTCAGTGCCTGAGAAACTGAAATGTTTTTTAAATATAGATTATGGTCAAATCCTCTCCTATTAGTACTTCAGACCATCTTTAACTATGCTAAAAAATCTCTGCAACTGCTAAAGTTTCCAGGCATTTTGCAAAACTGCTTAATTCTTGATGCCACCAAACTGTTGGGTAAGTACAGTGAAATGGTTCCCAGACCTTTCTATAGCTGTGAGAAAATTGTCAGTGTTGCCTTACACTAAGTACACATTCTCAGCCTTTCCTCTTTAAGTACCTCCACACCAACTCACGGTCTCACTAAAGCTGGGCTTAGACACACCTGAGGCAGCTGTGCACAGTGCCAGGGAAGTAAGGCTCAGCTTGACCCATTTCATGAAGAACCTATGGGTGCATCACAGATGCAGCCTTATCTGATTAAGATGACCATAAGGGTGGGATTTAAAAAAATTAATATATATTTATATGTTTGTGTGTGTTTGTATGGATTTATATTACATCTGTTATATGTCTAAGCATTTATATATGCATATATAATATACATGTAACACTGTCACGTACGGGCCATGCAGGGTTCAAAAATTAATTAATTTGATTCTTGTGCCAAAACATTAATTCACAGAACTCATTGGTGGATGTTCTGGTTAGACCTGAACAAAAACAGAGGCATGAGGACTACAGTTCACTTTACCTCAAATGTTAGAAATTACTGAATTTACTCACTATGACAAACTCCCTCAGATGCTGGAAAGAAAAAAATATTAAAGACTGCATTAACTGCATTTTGTGTATTTCCCTTAAAATTAAACTAAGGAGGCCTTTGTAAGAAGGTCTTGCCTTCCCACAGAGCTTGCTGGAGGTTCTCTGCCAGAGACTGCCTTTTCCCATAACTTACATCTCAAGTTGCTTTCATTAGAAGAACCACTTCATGAACATTTGCGTCATCTTTAATAAGCTACAGATCCCTGGAAATCTTCCTCGTAGCCCTGGCATTTAATCTTTCTTCCTGCAACTTATTTTCTTCTTGTCAAAGAAGTAGTTTTATCCTATTAACTGTGGTCAGTTAACCAGAAAGGCAGATTAATGCTGGTAGATTAATACAAGAGAAGTGCTGGAACTTATCTGTGAGAGCAAGCAAGGGAAAGGGAAAGTGGGACCAGCCCAGTTGCCAGCAGACAGGTAATAGATCATCACAGTTAGCACGGCAAACTGAGTCCTTGTCACTTGTAGTCCTGTTACATGATCTCTTTTCTACTGAATCTAGTATTTTACATCACTAATAAATTTGTTTTATACATACCTTTAAATAGGATAAGCAAATAAACACAGCTCACCACTAAAATCTCACATTAATCACTACTGGATGATAATGTATTTGATAAATTTTTGTCAAAACCTTTATTCTATATAATGCATGCATTCTTAGTGTGTGTACATATGTTTGAAAGTTTGTGTGTATATATATGTGTAGTATATAATACAAGCAGAGTATGTACATATATTTTGTATACTACAAGTATTTGCATATAATAGATTAAAAGTATTATTTTTTACTACTTGTATGTTTTCAGAATTTAAAAATTAATCTGTGAAACCAGGCTTTCTGAATTTTTTTCTCTTTGTTTCTTTGACTCAATATTCATCAAAGTTTAGAGCGTACATTTGTGTGCATATATGTAAACATATTTTATTGGTTGTTCTAAGATATGCAAGTGTAATGTCGAGATAGACAGAACCATTAAAAGAATTGCAAACTATATTTCTTTCAACCTCTACCTATAGACTATTTATGTTATTAATATTTTAGTAGTAGATAGGAAAGTTTGTTGGTTTTTTCTGATGGACTGGGATGATTCAGACTGAAGTCTGTTTTTACAGATTTTCCCTCTAGCATTAGAAAAGTTTTGTGTTCCATCAATTTATGCAGTAAATAGCTGAAATAAGCAGAATGATGAAGAGTAGTGGACTTAAACATGTATTTGTTTTTCTTCTTTTTTTACTCTTTGTATAGCACACATATTTGTCAGAGGAGTAAGAAAAATGTCCCTTTACCTGTTATCATAGAAATTCTAAAATAACCTAAAAGTAGGGAGTGTGAGTTGGATTAACTGTTACAAGAAGTTCTGCAGAGAAATTTTCTTACAGCTAATGAAAATGTTAGCCTTGAAATAATACCTATTCTTTCACCAGCATGTCTTCTTTACACTGAAATATTTATTTCAGAATTATTTCTTGGGACTTCCATTCATAATTAAAGTAGATTCCTTTCATATCCATTCATTTAGGACATAAGCTATTTAATGTACACATACTGAGAGGAATCACAATAATGATCGTATACATTCCCTATGCTGGTATTATGTTTGATGTTGCACGTAGAAGAAAACAAAAAGATTTCTGCTTTAAGACACAAGAACTAGAGAACAAGAAAGCACCAAATGCACTTGTATACATATCAGTGAGGGGCTAGAGGGGAAAGTATTTCAACAGGTTTTTTTTCTTTTAAAGAAAATTTTGATTTAATATTAAGAGAACTCCTCCCTCCCTCCTCTTCCAGTTGAGATCACTGAGATCACTCTCTTACTGAAGCCTGCTACACCCAGATTGCAGGAGGTCAATATTTATCTTTTCTACACAGATGTCAAAGGGTCTTCAAATGCAGGCAGTAGATAAAGAGGGAGAAAGGTAAAATTTCTGACAACTCAGGAGATGTTTTCTGAGAAGGAGAAAAAGCCAGGCACTGTAAGGAGAGTGTAGGATATGAGAGTCAACAAACCAGAATAAAGTACACAACACGGGCCTGAGTGTCTGCAGTTATTGTTTGCTTATACTGCAGTAACAACACCACAAAAACACACTGCTGAGCTGGGACTCAGCTGCTGATTCTGGTCCAGGAAATTTACCTCTCCAAGTCCAGAGGAATGGGATTTTCATTCTAAGCTGTTTGCCATGTAGTGATTTGGACTGCTCAGTTTCTTTCCCTTTTGAAAGATTGAATACAGTCCTTTTCACTGGCCCTCAGCTCCAAAAGAAAATGGAAAGTTTTCCTCACCCACTATTTTGTGCTTGTATATTTCTGTTAGCTTTACTCCCAAGGACAAGTCTGCCTAATTAGTGAGAGGTGGACAGAGCTTCATTGTGTGAAGACACTGAGGAAAAGCTGCAGGCATACTGAGATCTTTGTCTTAGTCCCAGTAAATATGACTTGATAAGTACAAGAACAGTTTGTTGCTCAAAACATTAAACAGTTTCTTCTATCTTTTGCTTGCTTTTTTTTTTTTTCCCCCCCCACATACTTCCAGGTTATTATTTTAAATTTAGGGATTGAAAATACCAAACTGTGAATAACTTCTATCCAAAGACTTTCAAAGAAACCTTCCTTCTTTCCTTTATTCTGACTTGTTACTCCATTACTTTTTTCTCTTTAGTCAAACAGAAAGAACAGGCAATAGAAGAACAGGAAGGAGAAGATGAAAAATGAAAAAGAGTAATTGGATTTTCCTGCATGCATATATTGATAAAAACACAAAATAATGTAAAGAAATTATTTTAAAATCTGTAACTTCAATCAAAAATAAATTAGCACATTCCAGTTACTTGTAGACTCTTGATGCATGAAATAAATATATGCTGCTCAATCAAATGTTAATCTTAAAGATCCTTCTGCTTTTCCAGAGATTGTTTGGTTAGAATATTATAGTGCTGGATAAAATACCACTTTTATAGAACAAAATAGCATGTCCTAAATTTATACAAAGTCCAACATTCAGTTTTATAACACAAAGATATTGTCCATCCTTCACTGATAGTGATATCTCCATTGCTCATTGGTGATCTTTAAAAAGCTGGAAAGTCTTAGTGATTGCTTCTTGTTATTTCCAGCTTTTCTGAAAGAGTCTAACCCTGTACTTATACTAACAGCACAGAAAGAGGAGTCAATACAGATGTCAATATTACACAATAAAAAGATGGTTATCTTTAGCAACAGAAATGAGTACTAGACTCTGTAATATTTGGGGGGGTCTTTATATGAAAATGTATATTATAATAACAAAGTGCTCTAGAGGTCACAAAAGTAAATTACTTGACTATCAAGAGTAAGAGAATTCTAGTGAAATCTTGAGTGCTTTAAAATTGGTGAGTTTGACCTCTACTCACTCTAACAGGATTCGTGGTTTTCCTCTGTCTCTGTAAAAACTGTTGCTCCCCTTCCTCCTGCCCACACATATACTCAGGTTAAACAGGTAGTATTGATGCTTTATAAGATGTCTTATATATTTCTGTACAGACTAAAAGGATAGAAGATAAAATATTCCTATTGTTTTCTTGCTGGTAGGCCTATTTTCTTTTCCCCCCAAAGTCCTGTTTTACTCATAGGCTTGACAGGAGATGGTTGTTTGCCTTTAGCTACCAGCAAGGCACGTTGCAGCCACCAGCTAAGGGATTCAAATGGCAAGCAGAAATCATGTAAAGATGATTGTATTGTACACAGAATTAACCATGTGCCAGTATCCAGTGCCTACACATAACTCCAGCATAGCTGTAGCGGGGTTGGAGAGTCTGATTCTTTTCTGCAATGCTAATTTCTGCCTCACCAACACTCCTGAAAAAGCTCATGGATGCCCATTAGCTTTTAGCAATGCATCAGTGGACTACAGACCTTTTTCCAGATGATTCTTTCCTGAAAGCTGGAATTTAACGATCATACAGCAATAGATACATAAGATGGTGTTACATTTTATGTTATAAAAAATGTGTATGCCTTCTGTCTGTCTGGGACCTCCCTTCAAGGATGCTAAAAGGTAGGTTTAGGCCAATTTTATTCTCCTATGAAATTCCTTCTTGTTTCATTAAAATATCAAGGAGTGGGATACTCACATCTACTTTATCCACGGGTAGCAGAGTGTGTCTTCTGGTGCTCCTATAGGCGTAAGGCATGTTTTTCCACATCCTATTGCCCATTTCCCCAGGATTTTCCCTTTTCCAAAGGAACAAGTAAGGGGTGATGATTTTTATGGGCAGTCATTCTCTGACTCTGTACAAGCAGCAGACCTTCATGTGACTAACAGTCATATATTTAAGCTCCTGAAGAGGCTTGATTTGGATTTTTTTTTCTTTTCCTTTCTCCCACTTTTCCTTAAAAGAAAACAAAAAAAGCCTTGCTTACAGATTGCACATCCAAGAACATGAAAATAAAGCACATAACTCTAAGGATTCTGGACCTTCACTCAGTCTTGAAAAATGGAACATAATGAGATCATAGTGGTCATTGTGTTTGGACTGGTCTCTAAATCCAGGAAAAATCTTCATAGATTAAAAGTACTTTTATTGATGTTATACAACCAATAAATAATTTTTACTTCAGCTATGAAACCCATTTTCTCTCACCAGCATGGAGTCCATAGCTTTTCCTCTTTACGCATTTTAAATTTTAGGCTGTGTATATAATACACAGAATATAATTCACTGTTTTGAGAGCTATGAAGCAAAATGTTTTATAGATTCCAGCGTGTAGAAGATGAAGTCAGAAGCCATTGTAAACATTCAGAATTTTAATCTATTTATTTTTGTAGTAATGCCCACATTTAATTTTGTATTTTACACAAAATAAGGAAACAGGATAGTTTGATTTGGTAATCCAGTCTTCTGATCTTTGTTGTTTTATGTAGTTTGCTACTTTATCTGAATCTCCTGTATAGATATAAGCTAAGGTTGAGTAGGTCTAGCCCATATTTGTTTTCTTTTTTTTAATTTTAACTTTATTAGAAGAAGCAAGGGACACCCCCAAGTCCTTTAAAATATATCTACACATTTCCATAGACATGAGTTTAAATTATTTGGTAGATAAAAATGTTTTGCTTGCAGCTCATTTACCTTATAGAAAATTTAAATTGTGCTCTAATGCTGCCCTGGATTGCTTTAATCTTGATTTTTCACACACATAATTGTGCTTTTTCTCCTAACAATAAATATTTTTGGAACATGTGTTCAGATATAATGACAACTGATGCTTAAGGAGGGACCTGTTTCTAAATCTCTGTAAGAGACTCACCACACAATAACAGCACAATTAGCACCAGGATACTCACTGACGTTTTTTAATCGAGATACTTTCTTGCATAATGTAGATAAAAAATTTTTATCCCTCATTTCTTAATGGTGTGGACAGACTAAGATTTGGTGCTGATGAATAAGCAGCCAGTTTCTCTTTGCTTTCTTTGCAGAGCCTGTGGTGTCCAGACACCTCCAGAGCCTTATTTCCAAACATGCCCCACAACAGCAGGAGTCACAGGCTGTGGGGAAGGCTGTGGAAGGGATGCCTTGCATATTCCCATCTGTCCACTAGCAGAATGAATGCAATTAATTCCCTGAAACTTATATACATTACGTTCTTAAAAGGTTCACCAGTATGGTATGGATAAATTACAGATATCCTTGTCAGAGAGAAAAATCCACATAAACAGAAAGTACATCACCTTAGTCAGAATTTGGCATTTAGGCAGGCAAGGTGCATGACATGGTACCACTGAGAACCTCCTGAAGAAAGCCTCACAGGATTATATGAAATAGGAAGACCTGGCACAACTGAATATATTATTTAGTGTTATTTCTAACTTCATCTTAAGTAAAGCAAAAGAACTGCATAAAGCACAGTAAATAAAGTAAAAACAACAAGGTTTTTACAGCTGCTTTAAGATATAGTGCATTATGAGTCTGCTCCCTGCCAAGAAACCAAAATTATATATTGATGTACACATCCCTGATTTTGCAACAGTAAGATTCTAAAGCTAAAGCCATCAGTAGCAATGAACTGCATAGATAGGATGACAGTGTGTTATTTTAAAATTCTTCTTAGTAAACAACTACATATGCTCACCTCTATTGCATATGTGAAAACATATTCCCATGTCTAAGATATAAAGCAAGACTTCTCTGGAAGCAGAAACAGGCTCATCATGATTACATAATTATTTTTAAAACACTAAATTGCTTTTTTATTTACAAGGTGAGAGCAATAAAGAATCTCACAAACGGCTACTTTTTAAAGACCTTATAGCTCAGGAATCAAGTGGAATTTTTTTTTTTAATTTGTATTAATTCCAGATTGAAATCCTGTATATCCAATTTTAGCCTACTGCACATTTTTACAGCTGAATGTACAGTTGGAACTTCTGGAAATGAGAGCTTTTATTATGGAAATGCTGGCATAGTTTTAGCTGGGGTCGGCACATGCAGCATACTTTAATGTGCTTTAAAACTTGAGATGGAGACCAGAAGTCTGAGGCTCAACAGTAGCAAACCTTGTATGCATGAAACACAAGCTTCCCAAAAAAATTCACACAAGACTGCTTCTTCTGGCACAACTCTCACTGATTTAAAGGTCAAAATGAGCCTCATTGTGTTTGTTTAAAAAGAAGATGGTAACAATGTGATTTGCATGCACAAGCTGAAATCCTCAGAATAATAAAAGATATGGAAGAACATAATAAACATCTCTGATATGCATGAAATTAAGTGAGCAGTAAAAGAAAATTTAGTTGTGTTAAAATGGATAACCATTAATATTTTGAAAACTCTGTTTTGGTTACTGACAATCAGAAGCATATTCCTCAGCCAAAAAGTGAGTACTGGAATGTCAAAGTACTTTAATATATCCATCTGTATAAATTTAAACTAACAGGTGAGACATAAGCAGTGCTATATCAGTCTGGTCAGGATGAAACAATGGACCGATACTGCAGCAAATGATCTGAGAAAATGAGTCCTCTTTGGCAAGGTTCATAAGGAAGCAGTAAAACAGCCTGATCATCTCACTAATGTGGATTTAAAATGAGAGTTCAGGATTATGAATATAAAAAGTGTTGATTATCAGATAAATGGAGTCAGATGGACAATGACGTCCCTTCTAATTTTTACTGCGCTTAATGGCAAGTGACTTGGCACACATTTAGTACACATGAATACAGTCCTTTCATTTTCTAGCCTTTCTTATTTCTCACTTTATTCCTTATCTTCCTATTTTTCATTCACCTTCTCCTATGCTTCTAAGATGAATGCAACCATTCAGTATATCTCACTCTCCTGGTCACTTTCAGACAGGATAAATTCACACTCTAAGCTGTGCATTAACCTGCCACCTCCAGATGCACAAACGCTTGCCTAGCTGGGGCTGTGCAAAACACTAGTGCCAGTGTGGATGTGGACTAAATCTAAGAGGTTAATCCTCACTCTCCCACAGCTGTTACTGATGGAGCGGCACATTTTCTTGTAATTCTGATGATGTTTATTGCAACTGATTATTGCACAGAACTGTTGAGTGTCTGCTTCCAAACTCAGATATTTGAATTATGAAAATATGAAAAGAAATAGAGAATTATTTTTGTGGAATTCTCTCATGTATGTTAAGTGATGTGTTCAGTTTGAGGTGCCAGTCACTCCTCCACTTCATTCATTTAGCTCTCTATTCTATGCAAGTTTCATCCTGTTCTCAAAAATGTTTATGATTTTCCATGTTGGGAAATTCAGGCCCTTTGGATTCTCCCAATGCTGCCCTTCTTTTTTTCCTCCCATTGTTCTTTCATTCAATCATTCTTGTTTTATATGTTTGTTTGTTTGTTCCTTCCTTTCTTGGCTATGCAGACAACTCCTAGCTCAGCTTTCATCAACAAAATAAAAATTGAAAAGTAATGGCATACAGGATTTTAATTGATTTCTTGATAAGAATATAACCACTGGCCTTAATTAGGACTGGAGAAAAGGGAGTTATCCAGAATATCAGAAGGATTAGAAAGTTCTTTATATGGTGCTGTTAATTTTCTGTAATCTGCCACATACCTTCCTAGAAAGTGATTATTTTGATGCTTTCTTCAAAATAAATGTGATTATGGGGTCATTGTCAAAATCAACAGTAGTATCATTAATATTCATACCATTTGTGCAGATCCAGCTTTTCTAAGTGGACCGATGTCTTCTAAGAGCCTCTAAGCTTCCTAGGTAGAATGAAGCTTATTGAAATTTCAATATCTGAAAAAAATACTTAATTCTTTTGAAAAGTAAAGCTCTTTTGACTGTTAAGGAAGAAGATTTAGAAACAAGATGTTGCTTAGACATACATTTTCTGAGCCAATTGTAGTGATACTTTTTACAACACTTTCAATAAAAACTTCAGGCACTATTTTTCTTGCTTTAGCAATGCATTATGTAGTGATTGTACAAATACTTACTGATGGTGACCTGATCCCAGCCATAATTCTTGTGACCAGGAAACTGAGCAGTTCAGCATTTTTTTAATCCTGTCTTGTGGGTTTTACAGCAAGCAGCAATACACAGATTAAGAGAAAGGAGAGCAAGACAGCATTGTCCTTTTTCTTTGATGGCTTCCAATAAAATAGATGGTGTTCAGAAAAAAATAAAAACAAACCCATTTTGAGTAAACCCATGACCTGAAGTCTTCAGAAGTTTTTGGCCTAACAGTTTGAATCACCTCTTTTTCATTTCATTACATTTTTTTAGGAAACAAATCATCACACAATAATTGGACATGACTCTGAGAAACCTGGTTGAATTGAAGATGTCCCTGCTCATTATATGGGGGCTGGACTAGATGCTCTTTGGAGGTCCTTTGTACCCCAAACTATACTATGATTCTATGTTTCTATGATTCCATTATTCAATATTTCATTAGCTGTGATTCTAATTTGGATTTCTTTCTATCTTAATTATGGAATACATTTTAAAGTTTTATAAATTTTCTGTAATTATTTAAAAATAAAAATCTCAAAACATTCTTAAAGGAAAATAAGCTCTCATTACTGAATATTGTTGCTCTCTTTGTAAAATAAAGGCATTTTTATGAGTTTTAAATTTTTTTCCCCTCAGTTATATTTAGTAGTGAGCAAATCACTAGAAGACAGCTGAAGCCAAAAACCCAGGAGCTATCAGCAGGCCTGACAAAAGCCAAATCTTTGTCAAGGTTGGATGTATTTTATGTAAAAAATAGATTCTGTACCACTGATAAATTTAGGGCTCTCTGCACGTGCTCATCCAATGGGGACACCAACTGGACTAGCTGCTAGAATCTGTGACACAAAAATTCTACAGTTCTATATTCAACCTTCTCTTTTTCCAAGTCCTCTAATCAGAACCACAATTTTGGCTCTGAATTGATCAGTTATTTCTTCAATAACATTGATCTCTGTGCTTGTTCAGAATTTTTTACATTAACACATACCTGCCTGTGTATGTTCTTCATTTCCAGTTCTGTAATATGTTATTTAGAACTCAGAAATGTATGTAACATATTTCAGACATCAGTTATGTTCAAAAGTCAGAGAACTCTACGCTTTCTTAATATTTTTAAATGTGATTATTATATCACATTATAGTTTTACCTATTTTTTGCCAGGTTAACAAAGTATAGCACCTGTGGCAGGTATAGTGTGGGCCTGGAACAGGTACTTATTTGGAATATCTGTAGCAGATGAGCCTTTTTCATTGATTTATACCCTTTGTTTTTGATCACTAGTTCCCAGAATCTCCCAGCAACTATAAAATGGAGTTTTAAAAGAAATTATTAGAAAATAATGATGTAAAAATGAAGGTTATAGTTGTAAAAAAATTACTAAAAATGAAATGATTAGATGTACAGATTAGATGTTGCAGGTGAAAGTCAGGGAGTTCTATAAGTAAAATAATGCACTTTATGGTATTTGCATCAGTATGAACAAAAAATGGAGTCTCGCTCTTGAACACTGTAGCAAAAGTTCTCGCTAGGCAATACTTTAAATATTAAAAAACCCCAACAAAACTCCCTCCAACATCCTAAAATAGCATTTTTTAACTAAGTGTAGAAGATTAGTACTATTTCTACAGATTTGAAAATAATGAATATGGTATCTTTATCGTGTCTTTATTATATCTCAAGAGAGATGGAGAAGCATAAAGGTCATGTATAATTTATCCTGAAGAGAGAAATATGGTTAAACAGTGGAGTTTTTACACAGGCAGAATGAAAATAAGGAAAAGGATATGAAGCAAATTTTAAATATAATTTTATACAATATACCAGTAAAATCAATGGTATTTGGCAAATATGTGTGTGTCTGTGCATGTGATTGGTTTAAATATATGTTCAGGTATTTGGGTGAAAAGTCTCATTTGTGCTTGCCAAAAGCTACACCAATCCCAGCTCAGGCAGGTGATGAAGATGGGGGAGCCAAATTTTCCAAGCCAGAGAAGTGGGGCTTATTTTAGCCTGGCATGGTTTCAAAAGTGACACTACATCAATGCAAAAAGAATGCTAAAGCACTATGGTTAGCGTCAGTTATTTCCAGTTGAAAAGTGCACTGATAACAAAGAAAGGAGAAGTTACTTACCAATAACTAGACTTTTGTGAGCTATCTTATACACCATAATATTTGTAAATGATTTTATACCAAGGCACTTGCAGTCAAAGAATTTTTTTTTTCATGCTTTTGCATTATCTGGAAGTATTACAAATTTTCCAGTCTCTTATTTCATTCTCATGCATAAAAGGCATGTTTGCAAGAAGACCTTCACTTAGGTATCAGCTACACATTTCCACAACATAAAGAGACTTCCAGAGAAAAAGCAAGGAGATTTGGCAGTGAATGTATGAATCTCAGAAGAATCCCAAGCACTGTAAATAAGTCTTTCTTCTTTGAGTGCTTACCCTAAGCATATGCATACAACTGGTCAGTGCTGCGTATTTGCAGGAATGTATTTAGACTGTGCAGTAAGACTGGACTGATTTCTGGAAATCTGTTCATAGTATTAGTCCAAGGGTTAGAAATTGCTCTCCAGACTGCTTTGAAGACAGTGAGCCAGATACACAGCTGAATATATGCAGGTCTATAGATTTTGAATGATTACACTTCCTCCTTGAATCAATAATGTATGATTAACGTTTTGTGTTTCTCAAGAATTCAGAAAATCAGATAGAATTTTAAGCCCAGTTCTTATTTATTTAGAAACTCATTTATCATATATGAACTTAATTCCACTTCTTCCTTTCAGTCACTAAGGAAAAAAATTACCCACATAGGTAAGAACTGAGGCATATTAAAATATTTTCAAATTTAAAATGTAGTCAGCTTATTATCTTTAAATATACGGATATTAACAATATATATTTGTTGCAGAGATGAAATGGACTTGTCCTTGTAATTAATTGAGAAGTATTTATCATGCATTTTTATAGACTTATAGGACCTGTGTTGAGTAACAAAATAGAAATGCTTCTACAATGCCAAGCTTCTGAGCAGCCTTTAAATCATTATAATTTATTTAATCTATCACCTCAAAGTATTTCTTGACTAACTGGAATCCCCTAATCTCAGTTATGTTGAGCTTGGGATACAGTGAAGACTGTTCAGTCACAGGTTAACAGAAAGCTCAAGAACTGACATTTTGTCAACTATCAATGTTAAAAAATGGTTTGAAGACATTGGTTAGGCAGCAGTTCCTCTTGTCTTTAGGCTTATTCAAATATCACAGCTTAATACCACAGTATAAAAACCCTTTTAAGGCCTCTTGAGAAGTTCCTAAAATTCATGCTTGCACACCTGTATGATAGACGACATTCCATTTTATCTCTCTTTTTTTAACTTCAGACCACTTGTAGTCTGGTTCCAAAGAATGAATGTCTGTTTGCAGCTGGAGTGCATTATATGATTCCTGCAGTCCATCTCCTACTTTAGTTTTATTTTTAAAAACGTTGAAAAATTCAGTTTCTAGTTTTTCAGAAGACTTCACAATGCAGACCAGAGCACAGTAAATGGGAAACTTGTTTAAATTACATTGAAACTTCTGTCTCTAAGTCTCCTTAGGCACACGGAATATATCTTTTCAGACAGACCTTCCTCTTTGCAGAGTGAATCCATATTAATTTTAATCTGTTATGTATATTTTAATTGTTAGTCTAATTTGTACATTTCTATAGAAGTATTTTCTTCTAGGATAGAAACTCTGAGTTTTGCAGAAACAGGCAGTGGTTTCTCAGTTATCCACATTTCTGTACAAGTGTGTATTTCACTACGCTGTTTTCTGTGTGTGGTGGGTGGACGCTGGCTGGGCACCAGGCACCCACCAAAGCCGCTCTCTCACTCCCCTCCACAGCTGGACAGGGGAGAGAAAGTATAATCAAGGGATCATTTCTTTTCAATGGCCTGTAGTTAGTTCAATGAGAGGAAAAGATCTGCAGCAAGTAGCCAGTATCCCAGATTACAGATCAAATCTGATTAGCTCAGAGTAATTACTTTGAAATCCTTTTTGCTTTTTATCCATTTGGAAAGACTTTTCACTTGATTTTGAGTAGCTATGATTCATAAATAGGAAAAAAAAAAAGTGATTTTACTTGAAAAGGGTAGAAAGGAAACTGGAAGATCTGCGTAGTTTGTCAGTAGTGCTCACTAGAATGCTTTTGCAACTCTTACAGAGTAATTAGCAACATCACCTTTTTTCCTCCCTACTCCCATTATCTGCAAATGAATATTAGGAAATATTGTGTGCATTCCTTTTATTTGCAATGACATAAAAATAAAAATTGCTTAGGTTTTCAGCATTTATGTTAAACATTAAAGGTTTCTCATACTTTTATCCTTGATTTGGTTGGCCATCCATAGGCATCTCTTGCCTTTTGCTATGACACAAAACATCCCACATCCTATAAAGCTTCTAATTCAAATGTCTGAATTTTCTGGTGGTGATACATACAGTCCAGTCCCTTAATCAGTCCCCAGCCTGATATTGTAAGGCATCTAAGATACCATTTGATGCTTGTGAGCAGCAGCTGAATAAAATTCTTAGTGGGAAATGCAGAAATGGTGGTCAGCAATTACATGCACTATACAGGTTAAACTAGAATTAATTTTTTTTTTAAATCTATAAGACTACATGGAAAAATTGTTCTGTAGATGTTTTGAATTTGAATCTACAGCCTTTACTTGAGTAAAATCCTCATCAGATTATGAATATAAATATTTTTCTCTATGTTCTTTACTCCATTTTATTGACACGGGCCAGAGCAATCCCAGACATGGGTACAGAAGAAGCCATTGCGAGCAGCCCTGCAGAGAAGGATTTGGGGAGGAGAAGTTGAACATGAACGAGCAATGTGCACTTGAAGTCCCGAGAGACAATCACATCCTGGAGTGCATGGACAGAAGTGTGACCAGCCTGTTGAGGGAGGTGAGTCTCCCTCTCTACACTGCTCTCACAAGATTCCATCTGTAGTGCTGTGCCCATCTCTGGGCTCCCCAGCACAACAAAGATGTGGGCCTGTTGGAGAGTGTCCAGAGGAGAGCCATGAAGATGCTCAGAGGCTGGAATACCTCTCTTATGAGACCAGGCTGAGAGAGATGGCATTGTTCAGCATGGAAAAGAGAAGGCTCCAGGGAGACCTCATTATGGCCTTCCAGTACTTAAAAGGGGCTTATAAAAAGAGAGAGTACTTTTTTATGCAGGCAGATGGTGATAGGACAAGGAGGAATGGTTTTAAACTAAAAAAGAGAGATTTCTATTAGACAGTAAGAAGAAATTCTTTGCCATGAAGATGGTGAGGCACTGAAACAGGCTCAGAAAAATTGTGGATGTTCTATCCCTTGAGGCGTTCAAGGCCAGGTCGGAAGGGGCTTTGAGCAACCTGGACTAGTAGAAGGTGTGCTGGCCCATGGCAGGGTGGTTGGAGCTAGCTGATCTTTAAGGTCTCTTCTAATCATTCCATAATTCGAGAATTCTGTCATCAGTGGATATACTTTGAGGTTATGCCTCTATTCATAGAAGTAAAATTTGGAACTCTCCACTGTCTATTAGTATCCTGCCTCGGGCTTTACTGTGAAAGTTAGTGCTTTCAGTCGCCAGGTACAAGCATTGCCTATGGAAATTTTTAAAGTATGTATGTCAGACATTAGTGCACTATTATGCAAATAGAAAGTCTATTATTTTTTCAGAATAACTTGAAGTTTGCAAAAGGAAACTAATAGCCATGATAGTTTGATTCCATAAGTGATAAGCAACTGTACAAAGAATAAGAGACATAATTTACTAACAGCTAATAGTAACTGAGGAATCTTTTTCCTTTGCTTGTTAATCCCAAGTTCTTCAATTTTTAGGAAAAATCTGCAGGTTTTTTGTTGTTGCTTCTGTGAAATTTAACAAACTAAGAATGCATATTACCATTAAATTCCTTTTTATTTTGTGAGTGAATTCAAACTCTACATTAAAATCAAATTGATATAAAAAACCCCCAAAAATAAAAATGACTCCAAGAAACGCAGAAAAGAGCTTCACAACTTTTGGAATGTTTTTTTTATAAACTTGTCCTTGACCACTGCTTGAATCAATTTCTCTGCTCCTAACATAGCATCTTTGGAAGAAATAAAAAAGAACTTAAAACAATTTCTCCCATAAGACAAAGTCTCCTAGGAAAAAGTATTGATAAAATGCAGATTTGTTTTTACTTCTTTTTTTGGGCAACATAATGTTATTTTGTGTTCATTATATAGAAATGCTTATATTGTTATTTCTTATGGAAGTAAGATTTGCCTGGTGAAAACCATGTGAGATACGGCAGAGTACTTTTCTCTACTGCTTGTTTTCCAGCCACTGTGATGTGTGCTTCACACACAACCAGTTAAGAGTAGTTGAAACTACTGAAGAGTATGTTCCTTGTCTTCTGTTGGTATACATTTTCTTACATCTCATGACCCTGTTAGGATGTTAGTTTCCACCTGTTGAGGATTTGCACAGTATTCACCCATCTTTCAGTATCATATGAGCAGACTTTAAAGCTTTTCCTGAGCTCCTGGGAGAATCAATAGAGTTCAGTCACTTAAGATTCAATCATTTGGAATAGTAAAAGAGGTCAGAGCACAGCTACACTGCCTCGATAATGTGATGGGGATTTGTCTACTGTTGCTTAGTTTATTCCTTTGATATTCATAATTTTATTGTGTTTTCTTTCTTGAAAAAAAGTTACATTTACTTTATGACCTTTTGGAAATGTGGCATTAATAATAGTTGAAATGGTGCCACCAAAATATAGTAATGCTTTGATTACTGTTGAAATTCCATTTATTTTTAGTTCCTTTCTTCTAGCACTATTAAAGCATTATGTGCATAAACTTTGCATAAATGAAAGTTAAGCTGCCATCAGTGATTGTCATAATGTGGCTATAAATACCATCAGATGCACTTTTTGTTTATCTATATATATATATTTTTTAAAATACACAACACTCACCATTTTCAAAGAAAAGCACTTAACATGAAGGTGTAAAGAATTCAAGTAACTGGATGACCAAAGCATATTTTGAAAATACATTTGACAATAAAGGCTTGTAACTTGGTTTTCCTCAATTCCTACTTATATGTTATCCAGGAAATAATAAAAGTTCCTTGTTATCAAGGACTTATTTTAACCCTAGTGTTATTGAAGCTGTATAGAAGTTCTATAAACTATTTTCAATTGGCTAATATTGCAGTCAAAATGACTTTAATTTAGAATAAGGTGCCTTTTAAAGACATAGTCTTTATTAAATTATTAAGTAGGAATTCTGAGTCTTAGCATGCTTTCTGGACTCTTTCAAATGCTTATAAAATGTGACTTAAGACCACAGTTACAAATCCTCAGTACAAAACAGAAAAAGACCCAAAAGCAAAGTCAATCAGAGCAGTGATGATCTAGTAAAGGTGGTTTACACAGAAGACATCATCAGATAAGGGATGTCCCACAACTCAAAGCGAAGTCATTACAAAGAGAACTCAAGCCATAGAATATACTGAGTTGAAAGGGACCCACACGGATCATCTAAGTTCAGCTCCTGGCTCTGCGGAGAACAACGCCAAGAATCACACCATGTACCTGAGAGCATTGTACAAATGCTTCTTTAAACTCTGACAGGCTTGTGCTGTGACCACTTTCCTTGGGAGCCTGTTCCATTTCCTTAGGAAGCCTGTTCCATCCAAGTCACGTCTGAGCAGCTCTGGAATCAATTCTGTTAAACACCAAAGGGCCCAGTGACAGGGGAACACAACACCCATGAACAAAGGAAGAAATGCACACATGCATGCACACACACACATATACATATACATATACATATACATATACATATACATATACATATACCTAGACGGATTCTTACAGGAATCTGCCCAGAGATAATGGCAGAATTTGGACCAACAGTGATATAATCAAATCCAGGTATAAAATCTGACCATATTTCAAGTCCTTGTAAATGTTCTCTTCACCCACAAACTAGAACAAAAACCTACATCAAAATGCTGTGAAACCAGAATATTCAGAGGCACTTCTTTACTTGAACATTCCTGTCCATGTAACAAATAGTTTGAAATCTTTTTATCAATTCATATCAAGAAGTTGCTAAGAATTTTATCTCCAAGTCCAGTTTAAAGCAATTTTGCTTGCAAAAATAGTTCCATTTAAGTAATTTGGATTAATAAAAGCTGCAGCATCAGACTCCTAAAATGTGAACTTTTGCATTACTAAGCTCATTGAGAAAGATATAATATTCCTTTGAACACAATATTAACTGTTTTCTTTTTTTCTCAGTAATATAATGAAGTTCTTGTGTCTGTCATAATGTACCCAGTCTTTTAAGCACTCTTTGTGATTAAAGGGCAGTGGCACTGAGTACAGTGCAGGAATGTTTTACAGGATGTTTCCAGATAGTAGAAAATGGTTCCAGTGTGCCTATTAAGAATGCTGAGCTAAAGAGAGAATCAAAACATGTAAACACACTTGCTTTCTTCATGATTCTCACTAGCTTCTCCATGCAGGAAAAATATACCTATGGTGAATATTTACCTATTTTTCTTTTCCATATGAAATATTTGTCTGCCCTTGGCCTTGACTTCATCTTGAGGGAGGACTGTGTTAAGCAAAACAAAAAAAGATAAGATAATATTAATCTCTTCTTGGCAACAGCAGAAAAACTAGTGAAAAATGCATTCATCTTTGTCCATAGAGCAGTAGCAAGAATAAAATATATTTATGTTTCTTCCTGTGTATGTTAATAAGGCCAGGATAAAAAAAAAAAAAATTGTTTCCTTCTCCCTGATTCTAGAAATGGCAAGGACAAAATTACAGAAACCCCACTGCTGCTTGCAGTAGGCAGCAATGATTTAAAACACTTTTAAAATTTTATTTGTAAAATCACACAATATTTATGGCTTTATTAACCATATCATTCTGCCTGTATCAGGCCTCAATATTATATAAATTACTCTGAACTCAGCATGCCGTCATGACTCAGATTTTAGGAAACACCTGACCACATGTCAGCAGTCAAGGGATCTCCAAAAATCCAACTCAGATTTTATTGACTCAAGATTTCACTGTTGTGTAATCACTCCTTTCAATGTAGTTTCTGATTGTGCTGCAGGCCAGTTGACTTGACATCCTATAACTGATGTAGTCTTTGGATTTTTCTGGATGTATTTTTTCATGATTTTAATAACAGTGCAATATCTAAGCAATTTAAATTTAATATATATGAAAATGCAAAGTTATGTGGATTGTGTCCACTAAACTGATCTTGTAATTGCAATAAGATTCTAGGAAATTTTAATTTTTGCTAAAATAGCATATTTTTAAGTTAGTAATTATATTGTAATTGTACTTGCAATCCTTTATTCATCAACTAAATTAAAATAATTTTATTTTAATTCTAATCCTTTACTTATTTGTTGTATAATTGAAAGACTTCAAGATAAAATTCCCATTCATCCAGAGTTACACTCAGTAAAACTGGGAAATCAGTAAGTACTTCTAAGTACCAAAAAGTACTTTTAAAAATTCAAATTACCTGTAGGTCAAATGAGTCCCTGACTTAAAGGACTTTGTGTTTTTACAGGTTTGTAAAGAAAGGATATATGATTTCTTGTAATAGTCTTAAAGCATATGTTCTACACATCAAAAACACTCTGAGCAGTATTTTACAGCATAAGATGTTAGAGATCTTCATTCCTCCATGCATTTGTCACATCTCAAGTAGTACTGTTCCGTGTCCAAGCTAACACATTTTGCTAAGCACTGCAATGATGATTAGTTTCCAGGGCAAAAGCTGACTTGTGCTGGTGAACTCAGGTTGCTTTTTCAAGAGAGAAGTACCATTGAAAGAACTGTCAATCATCTGAATGACAAAAATTGTATTCATACAATCTGTAAGTCTTTTTCAAACCACATAATATCACCTTTCATTGATAAAGACTAAAATCTGTATAAGAACGGCAACTAGAACGCACGGGAAAATTATAAAGGTAGAAACATTTGCCATTAACTAGTTTTGGACATTAGACAATAATTTTTCTCCTACTATCAAACTATTGAGCTGAAATTATTTCCCTGTCAGGCATCATGATGTTGGCTTGGCAGTCTGGAGATCTTGGTATCCTAGTCTGCTGGAGATGTTCTGAGGATGTATTTTTCAAAGTCAGTCTGAAGAGCCTTATATGTCATGTCTAATGCAAGGATTGACTGAGTAACTTATTGTAGTTTAAAGAAATCTGTATTTCTCTTCATGGTGCTTTTTCAAGACAAGAAGCCTGAAACCTACTGCTTATATACAATACAGATATTTTTAACTTTGTGCAGCAATTTTGATTTTCATTGCGGTTGTAGAAAACACCTATACAGGAAATCTGGTGCTTTCAGCAAGTAACACACTGACTGCATGTGTGCTATGCCATTGGTGTGACTGCAGCACAGCTGCTTCAGTGTAGCTATAACAATATTTCCAGGTTTCTGAAAATCACATACTATTTTATATTTTATCACATACTATCACATACTATTTTATATATTCCTGTAATTCTCCAGGACAAATTTCACAGACACAGGCTGCATAAAATTTGGTCTGTGAAAGCACTAAATCAAATGGGAAAGACAGCACACAGGAATGGTCGTAATCAGAAAGTAAGTATGGGAGGGTGGTGTGCATTTTTTTCTTCAGGTTATAAACCAGTATTTAATATGGATTCCATTAAATCTAGACTTGGAAATATAACTAGAACTTGTTTCTTTTATGTTCTACCTTACTGCTTCTCTAGAGTGTATGAACATTTGTCTCTAGTCTTAAAAAAAGAAAAAAAAGGGTAAATTTTGATTCAGATTGTGATCCACATTACAAACATGTTAAACTTGCAAAGATTTGAACTCTTTTTTTTGCTTTGAGTTGGAACAAACACTTAAACCAGAGAACTGCTCACATTTCCTGGTGAGTGAAGGAAAGGATTAGAAATGGAGACAAACATAATTTATACAAGGATTGTAATAGTAGACATTCTAATATTGGAATATCCTGTCCTGATGCTATAGGTTAAAATTACAGGCTAATACCTTGCTGCCATTTTATGTAGTATTTTTCTTTGTTGTTGTTTTTCCTTTTTTGGTGTTTGGTTGTTTTGGGGGGTTTTGTGTGTGTGTGTGTGTGTGTGTGTTTTGTGGGGGTGGATGTTTGTTTTTGTTTTTTTGGAGGTTTTTCATGTTTTTTATGGGGGTTTTTTTGGTTTTTAGTTAAGAAGGTTACTAAGAATATTATTTTGTTTGGTAAGATCATACTACTGAATATTAGTAAAGAAAAAGGAAAAAGCCTATAGCACAAATATCTTCCTCAATATATTATCTAGATTTTTTGTTGGTTTCATTTCACTAATTTTTATTAAAAATTATGGATTTCATAGAGATCTTTTTACCATTTTAAGTCTTTGAACTGAGAACAGAAAAGCTGACACAATGTAATTAACAGTGATAAAAGAGGTGTAATAATAATAAAATTACACAATCTTCTGAAGTAATATCATATTCAACTAAGAAACCTAGTATGACACAAATAACATTTTGAGTCTTAGTAGACAGCTATGATTTTCTTTTCTTCATTGCATTTTAATTCCTCATGACAATATATTTTCTGTTTCTTACATTAAAACCAAAATAAATCAGTATTTCTATAAATTTAAGAGGTAAAAGGAGCACTGAAGATTACTCATAGTGTTTGCAATGGCTCTGAAATATTTTGAAACTTTTAAATTGAAAATGCAGTCAAGCCTCAAGTGAGAAAGCACCTTAGTTAACAACATTCGTAGAATCAAATTTATCAAAGAAGATGATCATTTGGTTATGAACATAAAAGATTTTATGTCTTGATTAATGAATAGGAGGTTATTTCTGGCTGTTATAATGACAAACATTTTGTTCTTAGAATTCTTGGAATTTTATCAGGATAACTTCTTCAAAGACAAAAATACTGAACCAGTATGAACCAGTTATGACCGACATTTTGACCCATACGACCCACATAGTTGTATAAACGGGAGACTTACATTGAAGCCACTTAGAAATCTAAAGACAAATTTGTCCCCTCTGCGTGCAACTCCAGATCAGCTCTGTGCATCTTTACTTTAAAATTTGTGAGGATGATTCAGTGCTTTGCAGTTCCAGTATCTCTGAAGGGCTTTTCTTTCTGCTTTTTTCTTTATTTATTATCTGCATCTGTTAACTGGACCCTGCCAGTACAAAGGTAAATTGGCTGATTGACAGCTCCTTCAAGAACAAATTAATGCACCAAAGTAGAGCATTATCTAAACCCCCAGTATTAATAAGAATGAGAATGCAATGCCTCTCTGAAAACTAAACCTGAGGTTACTGTGTCCATGTTTCTCCAGATGGGTAAGTCACTAATGCAATAGGAAGTGAAATGATAATAAATTCAGGTAAGGTGATGAGAAACATTCAGCTGCTGAATTATGAATGTGAGAAGTCCCCACAGGGCAAAGTTGTGAACTCAGAAAACACTAGGGTCATTCAAATAATTATTGTATGTGTCTTGGGAAAATAATATACAAGAAAAGGATGAACCTCGGTGTGCTTCATGGCCTTTTTCATTCTCAATATTCAAACATCACAGTTGTCATGCTGCAAGGTATGTTAAAAAGGAGAGATTACGTGCTGGTGGCTGAGATCTCTTCATCCAAAACTCAGCTCCACGTGTGTCTAGCTGAGGAACTTCCGTTATTTAACACCCACTGGGCCTAGTTGCAATTTAGCCCTTCCAGGAGCTTTGCTACCAAACTCATCCTTTACTAAAATACAAATAGCCACACATTGCACAAAAGATTCCAGTATAAGTGCTGACCAAGTATCTTTAGGACGAAACTGGTATTCTGTCACCAGTTCTGAATAGGTGTAGGCTGTAGGAAGGCAACATTTCTAAAGTAGGTGTGATCTGCATGATTTTCTTGCCTGAACAAAATGGTAAGACCATGCTAGAAACCTTTCTGTTATTAGTACTTTTATGGGCACAGAAAGAACTTTCCACCTTATAGCCTGTGCCTGATGATTTACAAGATATTAGCTTTCAATCCTAAATTGAGAAAAAGGTTATTTGATCCACCTAAGACCTTAGAAATCCTTATGCACTTTAAGGTGGTCTTCATTGAAGTTACTCTAAAGAATGTGGAAGAAGAGTAGTTGCTTTTACATCACTGAAAGTATATTTTTGAAAACTCCTTTCTCTTAGGATTTGCTGCTTAATTGGAATTGAAATGGCTTGAAAACTAATGTCAGCTTCGTCCAAATGAAGATCAGAAATTAAAAACAACCCAAAAAGCTCTGCTTTGCCAAAGTTACAAAAATGTTTAAATATTTAGTGTTGAAGTTTTTCAGCAATTGTTTTGAATATTTTCAGTTTTGAAACTGGTATCTATTTCAAATATATTAGTTTTCCCCACCGTTGTGAGAATGCTATAGTAATGCTGCATTATCAAATAAAAATGATAAAACTTATATGTGACAGTTCATTAAAATTAAGATACCTTACAAATTCATGGAGCTTTTACCAGTTGTCTTATTTCTATTCCAGAGGATGATTTCTGTTCTCCATATTTAATTTCATCTGGGTTTAGAAAAAAGATTTGGTTCTCTTCAATAGCAAGTAAACTGAAATTGTAGATTTTATGCAATTGTATTTGTGCCAAGAAACAGCCAATTTGGAGTGTATAATTTGTGGGGAAAGAATGCAAATCAAGATGAAATTTTGATTTACTAATGTTAGCTTCTTGAAGTATTGGCATATCACACACAGAATATTCTGAGTTGGGAGGGATCCACAAGGATCATCAAGTCCAGCTCCCAAGAGAACGGCCTTTGCAGGGATCGAACTCACACCCTGGGAATTATTGGCATCCTGCTTTAACCAACTGAGCTAATATCTTATTTCAGTACATTAAGAGTGTTCAAAACTCAAAGTATTTGACTTCATATATCTGTATATTAGTATGTCATCATCAGCATGGTTATTAGAAATAATAGCTTAGAAGGAAAAATCCCTTCTTGTTTCTGTTTTATTTCCTTTTCATGTCTTTGACATAGCTACAATAATAGCTACCCCATATTGTCTCTGAAAAGTAAATATTTCAGACATAAATATTGTGACCATTTGGCAATGTGACACACACAAATGTAGGTAACAATAGCAAAATGCAGTGTCTCTGAGCACCATTTCAAAAATCTAATGGTTGTGTTGATCAAACATTTCTTCATCCATTTTCACTTGTTTTGCAAATGCTTACAGGTTTATGTATACTCAAAAGTTTAAGAAATTACTGGGTTTTGTAGGTACACACATATTGATATGCTGGCTGGCTGTGCAGAAATGGTAGTATTTCCCTGTATTTATTAAGAATTTCTCCATTTGGAAAAGACTAGCTTATTGACTGGCAACATAAAAAGAGGTGAGTGTCTCAGGAGCTAGTCAGAAGTGGCAACATAAGATTTTCAAACAATGGTGAATGGTGTGTAAGGATCATTTCAACAGTTTATGCACAATACAGCTAGCATACCAATGGAGTGTTGGTATAACAGGGTTCACTTTAATTGACTATGATATTCAATAGCCGTATGCCTGGCAAAGCTGGTAGTTTCTGAGGAATTTGTCTTTTTGTCAGTCTTGGGCCTTCTAGTGTAGTCTAATATGCTTTCAGGTGACAATGGTGGGGTTTTTTTTTTTTTGAATATAGAATATTTTGGTAATAAAACCAAATGGGCTGCAATAAATTATTTCATACTTGTCTTTAATCCGGGGATGTTTTTCACATCATTAACAGAGCTAGTTGGAATATCAACCATCATTAACACAGCTAGTTGGAATGCCAGTAAACATTAACTTCTCTGAAATACACAATTTTCCAGAATGCAGTCATTGGGAATTTTCTCAGAAAGAAGTGACATTATCTCAAAAAGAGTTGGTGAATGAAATCTATCCTACAGACTTATGGCTGTAGCATTCAGTCTATAAGTAGGATAGCACAGTTAGTCTGAAAAAACTAAAAAAAAAAACTCAACCAAAAACACCTGACCTGAAAAGACTAGACTTTTAAAAGATATGAAGCCAAAATGAAGGGGATTTGCATTTACAGGTTGAGAGAAAGATTTTGTTTATTTTTATTTCAAATACAGAAGCTAGTGGTCTTTTTGATGTCCTGGTTGATTCTGAGATGGCTTCAAAAGCATTTGTAGGAGCAGTTAGGAAATTGTTTGGAAATGCTGATATTTTAGTCTCACCATATAGATTTTATAGCATTTTGAAATATAATTGGCTACTATAAGTTTTCCTTGCAAGTTATGTGAAAAGCTGTTTGCATCTGAATTAATCTGTCCAAATCAGACTAATTGGAACAGGTTTTCAGTGTTTTTAAATCCCTGCTTTAATTTAGCTTTGCAGAGTGGGACCTGCGAGGGCTGTGTAATGGTTTGTCTGGTATGATATGCGTAATGGTTGTTTTCTGTGTAACACTCATATATTAATATGTTTTTGTTTTAAATTTTAAGAGGGTATTTTTTAACTTGGTTGAACAGCTAGAGTGCTTCTTCAGCTAATGATATATTTGGTCTACTATTTAGTTTTTAAATTGGATTCAGATTTTTGGCTTGGCTAAGTTGCTTAGACTCTAGAGTAAACAGTTTTCTCATACAAGACTAAATCAGCTAACTATGTGTTTTTCTGTGGTTTTAAGAAAAGGCAATATATTTAGCCCATTTTCAAAATATATATATTATATATATATACTTAGAAATATGTAGTACACTTTCATGTGTATATTTTGGATAAATACTTGGATCACAACCTAGCCCTTCAGAAAAAAAATATTTCTCTTACAGCCTTGTTTACATCAACATTAAACATGTTTAGAACAAAGGGTGCAGGAGGGTAATTTTACTTTCTGCCTAGGAAAGAGTTAATTTGTTTTGTTTTGATCTTGATAGATCTTCTTTGCTATATCAGTAGTAGGTGTTAGACCTAGACAATTCTTTAATGACCTCACAGTATCATTTATTGCATGTGTTTATCTGACAGGCTGCTACTCCATCTGGTTTTGTTCACTATAGACATTGATGATATATAGCCCCCAGTAGTCCCAAAGTTACAAAACTACTTTCTTTCCTCTCAGTACTTCACAGGTTTTCTTTCAGTCCCTAGCTCTGAGATGCTATCTCGAATAATCTACAAACAATCCTCTCCAGCTTTACCTATACTTAATCTGTAGTATTAAAGCTTCAAGTCTTGCTAAATTTTGTCCTTGTTAATTTAAATGCATTTCAGAATATTTTGGTTAGAGTACGTCTACCAAAGAGGAGGGGGAAAAAAAAAGCCTTCATTCTCATGAATCAGACACTTACTGCCTGATTTCCAGAACAGTCTTTCACATCCAAAAGACATACATAGCGTAAGAAACTTTGAAAGAAAACACCAAGTGATGATGTTTAAACAAACTGGTTCATGGAAATGACTGATTTTATACTCAGCCAACTCTCATTGTTTCAGTGTTGAAATAGAACATATATTGCCCCACCTTGGATCTGCACTGAAAGATGCTCGTAACACAACCTCAGGTGAGATCATGTAGCCTTAGCCAGGAGAACAGAAGTTTACTATCTGTGTAGAAGTGCAAAGCTAAGGCAGCTGCCCAGAAGATATATTTCACAAAGTCAGAGAAAACCAACTGAAAACAAATGCAGCTTACAGAACATGTACTGAATATTATTTGTGCAGTCTGAAGTCCTTGAGGTTTACTTCAAGATTTTGTCCAGCTGTGTAAAATAACATTCCAGGAACAATTAATGGTATTTAATTTATAAACATATTAGTGTGTATTAATAATAGATGCAACCAGGTATATCTATGGCACTAAAAAATACTAATCATTTTAAGGCTGTTATCAACTGGATTTTTAGCGAAGTAGGTAAATGTCAGGTGTTTTGAGAAAATAAATGTACCTTTTAAAGTTCAGTTTTCTCACTCTGCTGCAATTTATGTTCCATGTAGCCTGTAGGCACCAGAACTTCATGGTTTTGTTGAAATCTTGCTTACTATGTTGTGTTTTTTTTTCCCTAAATGAAAGAAATTGACCATATTTAATGTAGCTTTTGGCCACAAATGTAGGTATAAATATCTTTCACTTTTGCACTACTGGACTGTAACACACTTCATCTACCAGGACCCACCAAAGAAAACAAATATAGCTACTGAGAACAGCATGTAAAAGTTTTTTGCAATAGCTGTGAGCACTGTCTTGTTCTGTGGAACATAGTTTCTCCTTAAAGTTCCCAGTAGATTTATATTTGTTGTCACTTATTTGTATTTTCCTACTACAGATTTCTAAAGAACATTTTTCCTCTAAAAGAAATACACAGTATCACCTAAGAATAGTCTTTTTTTTGACATATTTAATAACAATTTATTAAAACTTCATCGTTGAGCTCCTGTGTATTTCGGCTATGTCAGTTATGTGGTGTTTACTCTTATATTTCAGGGTTTGTTTATTTATTTTATTTTTTCAAGCAATTCTTACAGCTTGCTATTTTTCTGGATCAAATTGCTCTACTCATCTTTCTAAAGGTCTTGGGTTTTGTAATTTGATTTATGTGGTAACCTTGAAACAAGGAGAGACATTAATACACCGTTCCGTTTTAATGAATGGCTTGTCAGGTACTGGTTGACTACTTCAGTGGCCAGGAACTCTCTTCCTCCAGGCACTGTTTAGAAGGGCAAGGCTTCAGGCTCTCTGTCATGTCTGCGCCTAGCCTCATTTAATATTCAATGGCTGTCAGGAATAGCATTGGTTTGAAGGACTTATTTGATTAGTAATGGCTTTGATATTTCTATACCTCTCTTAAACTTGCTTTTAACTTTTTAGATTCAAGGAGAAAGAGCTGACATGGCTTGGAAATACTGAAACTGGGTGAGTGCATGCTGACAGCTCTCTGGGTGAGAAATGCATGAAGTGCATGTAGTCACAGGAATAACATACTCAGGTCCTTCAAAGACAAATGTCTCCTTATCTGCTTGATAATTCCTCAAATAATGCTTTCTTTTCTTCAGCTTTTTCATGTATTATGCCTTTCTCCTGCTGACTTGGCTCCCAGAAGGTAGGTGCAGGTTGTGAGTGGAGTTTGCATACAGGGCACTGCTTACGCCACTTCCTGCTTTATGAAGAACATTGTTAGGACAAACAAATTTGCCTAAAGAGTCCAGTACCTCTACTTTCACCACACATAATTTATGGTATTAAATATGTCAGCCCTCTGTAAATGGGATCACAAAGGAATGTGTGTACCCTCATGTTACATATCTGCAACCGCTCTGGAGAGCATCTCCCTAAAGTGGAATTTTTCCTGAGCACCCCTCCTCTCCAGTAATTCTGTGACACTTCAAGTCACTTAAAAAAATAAATTTGAGCTGAGTGTCATCAATAATCATGGAATAATTTTTATTAATTTTATGACTTCCTATCATTCTTTTTTTTTTTCCAGTTTTGCATTTCGTACGAGTGGTTTGGGGCTTTTATTTCTCCCTACAAGAGCTAAAGGCTACAGTTTTTGTTGTACCCTGGTTTAGAAAGCAGTAGTACAACTCTGGCTGCAGCATCTGAGCATGTCAGAAAATAGTACCTAAATATGAATTGGAATGATTTCTACTTTTCAATCTTGTTCTTGCTGGAAATCATCGTAAAAAAAATAAAACAGACAAAATGAAAAAAAAACTGGAATCCTTGCACACATCACTATTGCTTACCTGCATTTACGGGTTCATTCTTAACCTTATAGTTCTTGGTGCATGAAATGTTCCTGATACCCCTTTTGACAATTGTAATTTGTTTGCTCTTTTTCTGTGTCATTTTTATATCTGATTTTTAGTCAACAATGCTGTTTCCAAGGCCATCTGTCTGGCAGATTTGGTCTGAAAAAAAAATTGAAATTATTTGCATGTTGCACGTAATTGTCTGTAATGTCTGCTCTTTTTTTTCCAAAACATTCTCAAAGATATGAACTGCATGCACGCACAAGTTATTAAATGCAGAGACAATTGAATACAGAGAGTTGTCACTGAAATAAACAGGAAACTTTACTCCTGTGATCAGAGATAAATGAGCTGAGTTTTAGTATCCCGAAACATGGTGCCTGTTGATGAATTGCACCTATTCAGCAGGTTTTCATGAATTGTTTTCAGAGTGTCATACACAGTCAAATGATCTTTGTATTTTTTTAATTTTTATTGTAGTTTTTGCACTTATTATTTTATTGTGAGTCCACTCTAACAAATTTCATACACATATATCTAGAGTTAGAATTAGTTGGAGTTCTACTTTGTTTTAAAGGAGGCATTAAATTCAGTCAAATACACATTGGATGATAGTTGTGGCAGAGGAAGAAGTTCTTGAATTGTACAGAAATGCATTCTGAAATGGAGGAGCTAGATTTAATAAAATGACCTTATTGCTTGGAAAATAAGCAGTGGTTATTTATTTAGAGATTTCTCTGAGCTGTAGCTTTTTTTTCAGATAATCTCAAAAAATTTGGAAAAGAACATTTGCTACTTGTGATAGGAGCTTTTCATCAGAGCCAAGAGCAAGAAAGAGGTGGAACAATTTCAGTGCAGCACATGTATCTGACACATACATTCACAGAATTACCCTTCTTACGAGATTCTATGGTCCAGCCAATACACCTAAATCCTAGTGATACTGCTCAGCTGTTAGTTGTATATAATTATTTTGTCTTTGATATTGTATATTACATCAGATATTGTAGCAGCCAAATAAATCACCAAAAATATGTATAGCAATTCTGCGGAAAATTTCTAATATTTCTGTGATTTATTCAATTTCTATGTCTTTTTACTTTTGCTGACATTTTCACAAAGGAAGGATTAAAAGATGAAAAGAAAAGTAACTTTTTAACAACAAAAATAATGTTTTTTAAACTAATGTAATGACTGATTTTGACATTCAAAGTCCTATATTTCTCTTCAGACTGCTAGGTTTTGATATTTCGCTAACTGATATGCTTTTGGTGTTGCTCAGATTCTGTCTCTTATTCAAAATGGTCAGCTAGGTGACTGATCTACTAATTTATATGACCTATATGAAGCTGATCTGCTGTTAATATGTATTAGTAGATTTACCTTCAATATGAGCCTGTGTTCCTTTAGTATAAAGAAAATATATACATATTTATGTTAATCAGAGATTTAAGAACAGAACACCTTTGATTGAATACGCCCTGTAAATGACTTGTTTTGAATAAGATTTAACTGCCATCAACTACAAGATTATCATGGCTTTTGGGTTTTGATTAACTTTTATTTTAGAGTTTAGGAGTCCTAAGTGTTAGAATTAACAAGCAAAAGTTTAATGTTTATGCTACCAGCTCTTTTACCCTGAACTTTGACTTTGCCTTTCTACCAATATGGACTAGAGTTTGATATAAAATTGATTTTAGCATCTATAATTCGACATAGTCTAGAAAATACATATGAAAATATAAAGCAATCTATCTTGCTATTGAATTTTGTTAACTGACCTCATAAAAGCACCATCAGATCTAGAGTAAAATCTAAGATGTTTTCTCTCTCTCTCTCTGTGTATACAGAGAGATATATATCTATACTTCCAAATAAGTAAAACCACAGGGACATAGTGATGTATTCATTCAAGCTAGCAGTAATAAGTGAACTGGGAGAAGAGAGAGATTGTCAAATATACTTTGGGACATATTGTGCTGAAGGAGATAAGAATCATTAGGGAAAAAGGGAAGCTGGGGACAGTCTATTTTAAAATCAAGTAGTACAGAACTAAAAAATAGGTGATGGCTGTCAGGTTGATAGTTCTGTGGGGTTTTTAAGGTGTATGTGTGTATAGTGTTTTTCTTACAGAGCCAGACAGAATAGGGTTTGATATTGTAAAGATGTCTTTGAGCAAAACTGCAGTGAAAACTGTAAATAGTAATAACCAGTAAAATACCACGACACAGGCTGAGATCTACATTGCTCAGCTCTTTTATTGTTCTGTTATGGTTTTCAATATCCCACTGAGTGTGATTGATTCTTAGCTGGAGATTGAAGTTTACACATACTACCAACATAACAGAGACTTGAGTCAGTGAGCATTTACACCCTATTTCCATCCAAGAGCACCTTGATTACATAAGCGAGACTGAAGGACAGTAGAACAGACTGTCTTTCTTCTGGGATTCCTGATCGTTTCTTCACACTCACATTAAAAAGAAGCTTTGCTGAAGAATATCCAGAGGTACCATGGCAGAAGAAACTTGTCTAGAGCTGGATGCTTTCCCACTTTGCTTCTGTGGACAGATAGAAGTAAATACGAGGCCTGAAACATGAAAGAAATGAGGAAAAAAAAAAAGATTTTTTCTGGTTTGACATTTCATCCCTGTAATCTAGCAGAAAAACAGTGCTTCAGAGACTTTTAGTTACTTAAAATTTTCACTGCTTTTCCAACTAGACTTCTTACCTCTTCTTGACTCTTAGCTAGACAAGGAGTAATCTAGACTACATATCTACTCTTATTTATGCTAGTATTGTTCTAAAGGGACTTCCACATATTGACGACATCCAACAAACTGACAATAACTAGATTTTTGTAAATCATGGTAGCTCCATTTTAGTCATTACAGTAGCATTGATTGTCCCCAGCAGTAACAACATAGAATCATAGAGTCACCCAATCATTAAGGTTGGAAAAGACCTCTAAGATCATTGAGGCTAACCATTAATTTAACCTTGCCACCTTCACCACTAAACCATATCCCCAAGCGCCACTTCTACACATTTTTCAGTACTTGCAGGGATGGTTATTCCACCACTTCCCTGGGAATCTTGTTCCAATGCCTGACCACTCCTTTAGTGAATAATTTTTCCTAATATCTAATCTAAACCTTCCCTGGCACAACTTGAGGCCATTTCCTGTGGTTTTGTTACATGTGTGAAAAGATTGGCACCCAGCTCTCTACAATCTCCTTTCAGGTAGTGATAAAGAATTATAAAGTCCCCACTGAGCCTCTTTTTCTTCAGGCTATTCACCCTCAGCTCCCTCAGTCACTCCTCATAATAATTGTTCTCTAGTCCTTTCACTACCTTCATTGCCCTTGGTCTTAAACATTGCCTAAGGTATGTTATAATATGTAATTATTCCCTAACTCCTTGGGAAAGATTTGCCTAGGCCTCTCATGCATAGGCATAAAAAAAAAAAAATCACATATGCATGTATAAAAAACTTATAGTCTTAGAGTTGGAGTGAATCAACTGGATTTTTAAGAGGAACTCAGAACATATGCATCTACAGAATTCCCCCCACAAGAGTTGCATGCATGCAAATTAGAAGTTCTTTGACTAAATCTCATCCAGTAGTGTTAATGCAAGGTATCATAAAGTATGCAAGGTACTGATACGATGTGTCCCAGCGGTTGCTGCTGCCAGGATCCACAGTGGGCTTGTCTGCATACTGGGTGATATTTTCCATGTCCACTCACGTATCTGTAGCATCACCTCAAGCGATCTCTCAGGTAATGAGATGTGTCTCTAAGGACATCTGCAATGTGTCTAAGAACGAATGTAGAAGGTTTTACTCAGGTAAATGTACAACCTCCCTTCGACAGAAGTTCTTAGCTAAGTGAAGTCTTAAGAATTTGCCGGAAAAAAATTGGCAGACACATCCCAGAAATATGACTGAGACATTGCATGTAATTTTGATGATACATAATGAATAAAGAAGACAGAAAAACAACAGTATGAATAAATTTAATCTTCTGTGCATGGCTCTGAGTTCCGAAGTCCAGTGATTTATTTGTAATTCCTGCTAGGTTGGTTCATTGCTATTATATTATTTTTGTTAAAACGTGTAGTTTATAATGCTGTTACTGATATCTCCCTTTTTGCATTCAGAAAAGGGATGTGCTTGCTCAGAGCTTCACTGGCATTTGGCATATTATGTAAGTCACTTGGGAAGTATTTCATGCACTCATAACACTTTATCAGCACGAAAGGAAGCACAGAGAATCAAAACAAAAGATTTCACACAGAGCAATAGAAAACAAGACGTGCACTATAGAATATTCATGAAAGGCTTGCAGTATAGCTGAGAGGTATCTGAAGATAGAAGATACTGTGATAGCATACACATTTCTCAGTCTTTAAAATTGCATAAGCCCTCAGGTACAATTATTCATAGTCTTGCGCAGTCTCATTCAGTAGTCTTGAAGCATTAAACACTTGTTTATAAAAGACAGAATTCCCTGGGCTTCATTGATTGTTCTTACGATGCCTTGAAGACACTGCTAACCATTTAGATTACTAACACTTGGAACTCTTTACAAGACAGCTGCATATTTTCTGTGACACACAGCTGTAGGAAACAAAATATCATTGATGAAAACAAGTTAGAAGAACAAAGAGTTTATTGTAGCCCACATGATGGCTTCAGCTTTGATTCAGCAATGTTTGAGACACAGGAGAACAATTTTATGATCTTGAGCAGAGCCAAAGTGCAATGGTGCAAATTGGTGTAGGAGTCTTTTATGTGTCTTATTTCATTGACATCAAAAGTAACTAAAAATGTAAAAAGAGAGGAGAGGGTTATAATAAAATGCACATGCTTAAAGTCTTGTAATCTCAAAGCTAATTTAATCCAATTGCCTTTTAGCTACAGTGTCTTGCTCCAACTTCCAAATATAATGACTTTTTAATATAACTTGCACTGTTCTGTATCCAAAGTTGGATTTAGTCATGCTTTTTATTCAATCAGAACCAACATATTTTGTAATTAAACCTCACACCTGCACAATCTCTGTATTAAAGTATTAATAAGTCTATCTAAAGCCTAGAGGAAAGAGAATTTAAAGAAGAAGATGCAACCCTAAATTGCAATTATATTGTGTAAAGCATGGTACAGATATGCCATACCACTGTATTCTCCTATCAAAGACAAAACTAAAGACTAAGTTTGAAATTGAACTTGTGGAAAATTTGTGTGCATTATCTAATATATATATAGAATGCAGACAAAAAATGCATGAGAACACATTATAAAAACATGAAATACAGCAAAGCAGCAAATGTCAGTTTTGTCACTGGCTATTAAATCGACAACTCTAATATGCATATTCTAAACCCAAGATTTTTGTATAATTATTGGTAATTTTTGATAGACACTGTTTATAGAAAAAAACATGGAAGGGGTTTGTGGATATTGAGAGATTTGAAAATGACAATTTACTCTTAAAAAATAAGTGGTAGCTTAATTACTTTCTAAATATTTAATTTTATTTTTAGCTCTCATTTTTAGAAAACATTCTCCTGCCTGTTGAACAAGGCGTTGCAGAAAGGCCTAATCAAAAAATTCCTTCTTAATTGATAGCATTCTCTCAGTGCCTTACCATCCAGTATAAAATGTTATGCATGGGAACTGCTGATTCTTAACCACATGCTCTACACATTGGAGTAAACTTATTATTTTTCATCTCCGTGGGCTGCTTTACACACCAGGAATGTTTTGGAGGTTTTTTTGACAGTCAAAAAATTCATGTAATGGTGTGGGAAATATTGTAAATGCAGTCAACTAGTTAAATATAAAGGAATTGTACATGGACTTTGACAGATTTGAAAAAAAATTGTAAACATTTGTGTGTACTTTTGCACACCAGTCATTGTGCCATTTTCCCTGCTTCGTTGTTCATTTGCTCTCTTTAATTTTATACCTGATTTTGCTTTTGAAATGCCATTTTGAAGTAGGGCAGAATAAGCCTGTTTTCCGAAGCAATTGGATAGCAAGAACCTACGGAAGGCCAAGTTCTCACAATTTCTAAGCTTGCTGCTAATGAGACAAAGGTTGATCCTAAGCAGCATATCACTTGGGAATCAGAACAGAAAGCACCTGATATACTTTCTCTTTTAAAACCACAGTGCAAAAATATGTTTTTAGGTGGAACTGGGATCTATTTAAAACTTGAAACCTGGTTGGTGGTTGACTGTACTCATCTCTAAATGCCTGTGTGGCAAACGCCTCCAAGTAAAAATCACTGTGTGGCTTATATTGTAATTTGATATTTAAGTGAGTAATGCAAAAGAAGTTTCTCTAGTTCTGCTTTATGTCTGAGAAGGAAAATGCATCTCTAATGATACTATCACAACCCTTTAGAATTGATCCACTTTATCTGTGTCCCTTTTAGTAGGAAAAGAGAATTGGAAAATATTTTAGAGAATTTCATGCACAAATAAGCACTGTAGAAATTGTATCGTAAGAGAAAAGTGGAGACAAAGGAAGTCAGAAAGCCAGGTTGAGTCAGAAGTAAACCAGAACTAATACTCTCTGCGGCATAAATTTTATGTTCTGGATTTATCTTATAATTTTGAAGGATTTGGGTTAAAAGAAAACCATGAGGAAGGATAAAAAGCTGTAATACTGACATGAGGAGGAAAAGTAAAGACTGAAGAGATCACAGGGAGCCAGAAGGGGGTGTTTACTGTGGAGAAATTAGGTAGGAGAGTTAGAAAGAGAGACCAAAAAGAAAAGTCGCTCCACAAAGAGAAAACCATAAATTCACAAAATCACGTGTCCTTACAGGTTGTGTCCTGTGTCCTAGGACAGTTATCCAGCTGTTCCCTACACTCCTTCAACTGCCTCCCACTTTTGGCTTTCTATGAGAAGTGGAGAGATTAGGTGGCTTCACTCTTGAAATATCTCCCTTCCTCTGTAAAAATTAATGGGAAAGTAAGTAAATGGAATTTGATATCCCAGAAAAATGTCCATGTCTTTCCCATGCTAAAGCTAAAGAAGTAAAGGATCATTCAAGTTTCCTCTGGAGTTAGAGTGTGCATGCTCACACTGCCTAAGTATTTTTTTCTTAGAAAAAGAATCTCTCTTTACTTGAATGTGAAATTAAAAAACAATAAAGACCTCAGAAAACTGAAATTATTATTCTTCAGTACTAAGATTCCTTTCACTTGTACAAGACATACTTATTTTGTCTAAATACCTTTTGTTGAGAGGAAAGGGTTAAAACCGGAAGATTTGGTGAGGAATAAATGGTTTTGCTCAACAGGACCTTGCAGCTGGGAATGCTAAAAATGTCGGTGTGGGAAAACTCCATTTATTATGCCTAGTGTTGTTCATCCTCTGCCTGTTTTGAGAAGTTGAATTCCTGTATAGAGATAAGACACTCTCACAGACATGCTTGAGCCTCCTGCTGGGAGAGGAGAGGTCATAAAAGTCCCGCTTTGTGACGAAGTGCCTGTGCATGAAGGCCTTCTGATATGTGGGGTTCAGCAGTGGGCACTGCTGTTTGATAGGATGACCTAAGCTTAAGGAAACCTGTGTCCCTGTGAGTCTCTGCCAGCCGGCACTGTTAGCAAGGTAATGAAGTAAATCTACTCTTTGTATTTCAGTTGCGTTGTCGTGGTTGCCCTGGTTGCCTGTGTGTGTTGATTCACACACCTATGTTTCTAAAACCTGGTCTCAAGGAGGAAAAAACCCAGTGTGCGAACATCTTTGTAAGGGTGTAAAAATGTTCATTTAGTTTTAGCATAAAATATCTGAGCATTTTCAATTATTTTTCTTAAAATTGGGCTCTTTAGGAGACAGAACAAATAGTGTAAAGGGGAGATTTATGACAAGCATTACTACACTTGCAAATGCTTATTGATTACGTATGGAGCTTGCAAATATACAACTAATTGTCAGCTGCAGAAATAAAAATTTGGTTAGCTTGGATGATTTGCCCTGTATCCAGTCTACCTATGTTATAGACTGTATCTTTTCTCCATGACGTTGAAATATCACTGTTTTTGTAATTGGAAATTAAAATTCACAGCTAGGAAATGCCCTTGTCATTTATGTGTCTATCACACAAGATTGTTTTTCAGAAGAAAAAAAGTTAAAAATGCAAGACCCCTTCTTTCCCTCAGTATAAAAACCTTTTAGACTTTGCACAGAAAGGACTTCATATTTAGTTGTTTGCTGGTTTTAAAGATTTCACCTTAACAGGAAACGATCACAAGAATAGATAAGAGAGATCAAGGTAATGTAATGAATAAAATCTATAAAGCTTTTATTTATGCTTGCTAATGCCATATTATGATTTAAAATATTTAATGAGCTTAGGCTTATCTTAGTAACACAGACTATGAAATTTCTTAGTGTTTGTGAATAATAAAATTATATATGTTGTAGAATGGTACTTCCCAAATGGTGATAATCAGGTCTCTACCAGTGACCATTATGACCCCAAATCACATCTCCTTATAGTATGACGGTTTAAAGGTTTAATGACAAGAAAGTATTTGGTCCCCACAAAATGTTTACGGTAGCTATGACTGAGAGATTTATATAATTCAGTATGGGAGTAATTAATCACTCTGTAGGCTTCTAATGCATATCAGAATTGTAACAAACACCCCTCTTTCAAGTTATTTTCAAATCTGGTCTTTAATTTCTAATTTTTTTTTTTTTTCAGAAAAAGAACTTAAAGGTCTGAAATCTGAAAAGTGCATACTAGGAATTTTCTAGCAAACTGTATTGATTGACCTTCATCAAAATAGAGTGACATTAAATATTTTTTGTATGTCAAACAATCTAGCTGTCTAATCTAATAGGATCTCATGTGCCAATTTGTACAAGATACAGATACAATAAAAATGAGGCTTAGGAATCAAAAGGCTGTCAATATAATTTACAACATTATTGAATTCCAGTTTGCCAAGCTGCTAAAATATCATAAAGTTATAGACTAATAAACTGAGGACGATACATCAGATCCCATATATCTCAACTTTCAAAGAGAGAAAAAAAAGTAAGACAGAAAGGATTTGTATGTGCATTCTTTATATATTCTGGTTTTTTTCCAGAAACTGTGTGCATTACTTTGACTACTTGCTACCATTCAGAGAACATTACAACTGCAATAATTTGTTTTTATAATTTTTCTTTACTGTTCGACAGTCCTTGTTGAAACTGTTTACTTGTTTTCAGGGTTGAGGTGTTTTTTAGAGTTTCATCAGTAAGCCAAGTAAAAGACAGCCGTAAGTGATGTATGCGTTTACAATAACTGCTGGTATATATTATTGGAAGTAAAATATTCAACTTGCGTATGTGGTGAGTTACACATTTTCAATGTTCTTTCCTTGATCCACAAATGGCAGAAAATCTGATGGTGTTATCCAAAAGTGAAGCTTTTGTGAGACAACGCTGGTTTCACTGCTGAGTGTACAACATAGTGAATATAAAGAAATGAGGAAATCCATGTTTCATATGAGGCGGACACCCGTGATGTCAATGAAGGTGAATACTTGATGTTTGGACTGGGCAGAATGTTTTGGGGAGGCCAGGAAACAGTGGGATACAAGCAAGCAGTCTGAGGTGTTTTCTTGAAATACTGTAGGATTATACTATAAGGATATGAAAATGCACAGGGAAATAAAGCCTCAGATCAAAGCCAAGCTGTGCCACTTAATGGACCAAAGCAAAAATGTTTTTAGAGACCAAATCTAGGCACCTTGCTGAGCTCAAATGGAGAAAAAACCCCAGCTTCCAGAAAATGTGCTTTCTCTGTCATCTTATTGGAGGCCACTCTCAAAAAGCAGTTTTGTACCTTCAGCATGGACAAGTAATTCATTTTGCTGAAGACATTTACGATGATGCATAGGCTCTGCTTCTGAAACTTTGGTGCCTTGCTTTCTCCAGGACTCAAACTGTATAGACAGCCCATCCTTGTGTTTTGCTGCTATTGGTGGTAAGATACAGGTAGCAGAGGTACAACTTTCTAAAATTAAAGTGTAGGTTTAGCCCCACCTAAGCACAGTTCAGATGAGCTTTTCGGTCTGTGAATCACCCTTCAGGTTTTGCTCTTTTCAACCCTAAAGCTCAAGACAGAATAATTTGCATGCTGTGGAGAAGGTATGCTCTATCAAAGACTATGGAGAAATTATCAGAGGATGTGAGACCTTTAATACTGCAAAACTTTCTGCAGGTTTTCATCTTATTTTAAAACATATGCTGTTCTCAAATGCCAGAATCTATACCCCGTAAAAGCTCCTCATATTGCATATTTTGCTTTCTGACAGGGTCACTATGTAGAAGTAACTACTGCAGTACAATTTCGGATCTAGAAACAGACTATGAACCCTTTTAAGACTTTCAGTGTTGAAGCCTTACATTCATACCAGAAATTAGATTCAAGTTTAAAAAATAAATTACCAGGCACTCCTGAAAGGAATTTAAAAAATCTGTGCAGGGCTTGCGCCGACCTATAGAAATCAGTAACAAAAACAGAACAGTTTTCTCTAATTTTTCAACCTCACAGACTAGAAACACTATTCAATACCTCACTGATGAGTAGGAGGAATTTCAGAGAACATCTAAAGGAGATTTGTGTCTCACCTATTTTGTAATGAAAATGAATTACAAACTTGCAAGTTTTCACAAACTTCTCTTGAGTCTCTGCCAGTTTTCAGAACACAGCACTATAGTAACTGCACTGAGCACCGAGATGGATGTCAGGATTAAAGGTTATGAGCTATGAGGGCAGGCTGAGAGTTTAGATCCATAAGGTCTGAGAATGCAGGTTGTTGAAAGGCTGTATTGAATGCTAACCTGAAGCTTCAGAAGGGAGATTTGGGTTTGTTTTTTTTTTCCCAGCATAACTGTGCTAATTGGACAAGTGGGTGTGAATAGCAATTATAGGAAAAGCAATTTAGGATAGGTACCAGAAATCATTTTTCCATACAGATAATCTGTAGGTATGGACTGTTACAAGGAAGAAGAAAAAATAGAATCATTAAAAAGAAACAATGCACACAGAAAACTGATGTCATACTGAACTGGACTGTTGCTTATTCATTAGCTATGGATGTGGGGCCAATTGTCAGTCTAAGCCAAGTTGGCCATATATTGCTTTCGCAGTTCTAAGCAGAATTAAACCTGTTCTGACTAACTGGGGATTTATCCCACATGGGAGAAATCTCTGAGCGGTGTAAACCTGTCATTACAGCATCTTGGCCAAGGAAAGGCTTATTGGAAATGTACTGGGGCAGGAAGGACTATACTTGGAGCATACCATGCTCCAGTCATCCCTGCCAATGTAATTGCCTCTAAGGGGTTCTACCATCTGGTGCAAGTTACAGAAAGCCTGAGGCTATTTTAACTTGTACTGGGATTTAACCTATGAGCAGGAGAGTGCTTAACTGGCTTTAGGCCAATTTCACCTTCTCTTCTGCATTAAGCAGAGTATTCCTGTAATTATAAAATCTACTTAAAATCCATTGAAGTTCAATTAGTTAATATGGAATTGATTCTGACCTCAGGTGGCAAATAGATCTTGGAACCAAATAAACTTCTGTGTTCCATGTTTCTCATGCAAATTCTCCTAATAAGAAGAAAAACAGGCAAATGTCAAATGCACAAGCAAAATGTTCTCAGAAGAGATTTTTTTTTTCAGAATGTTTCCATTTAGTCAATTAGAAAGTCTAACTTGCTGAAACACATCCAAGAGTAATAACAAAAATACCTAAATAAATAAAAGGTGCACATATGCAATTCAATAGGAATAATGTATGGATACAGATCTGTCATCAATCCCTCACTACATAATTTTACCTATTCCACACCTGTGGCATATGGTAGCAGTGAAAGATAGTCAGGTTTAATGTTACAGCTGTATACATCTATGTCCTTTGGAACCTTTTTTGGAATTGCATTTATTATTCTTCAATCAATATTCTTGCAAAGCTCTAATATTGTCAATTTATCATGACAGCATATTTCAATTCTGTTCTATGCAAAAAGAGTGTGAACACTCAAGTACATCTTATTACAAGTCAGAGACATCATTTAAAAATAATATAACTACTACACTTCATAATAGCATTTGTTTTCTTTCCAGTTATAAGGAAACATTTATTATTTTGTTCCTTTTAATGGATGAAGAGATCAGTAGCAGGAGAATGATACTGACACTCTTTTCATTTGACTTATTACTTCTGAGATGGGTATTTTTTTATTGTTTCAGTCATATCATGCTCCTGAGACATGTTTTTTTGTGGTTTGTTGTGGGGTTTTTTTTTTTTTCCCTTGAGGTGTGTGTGTGTTTTGTTTTCTGGGGATGGGTGAAACAGATGTGCAAACTATTCCTGGAGTAACGTCAAGTTATCTTCATGATTCCCTGTGACTGCCAGAACTCGACCTCCGTAGTGTTCCTTGACATTACTATGAACTGACCACTGCAGCTAAACTGCAAAATCTCTCAAGAAATAGATACTTGGACAGTGATTCAGACTCTTCAGAATGCCTGTGTACCATTCTTATCTCGCTAGCTACAATCAGAATTTGTATTGTTAATGATTATTAGTGTAATTGTGGTGCCAGTAAGTGTCATTAATTAGAAGACAAAATCTACATGCATTGTGGAGCTTATACAAGCACCATTTCAATCAGAATAGTCCAGAGATTTCTTACCTTTGCAGGAAAAAGATCTTTAGAGCTGCTCGTGTGACATACCTACCGTCCCTTTGGCAAAAGTAGGCCTTTTTGTTTAAAGTATTGCAATTTTTTCTTACACACTTACACAGTTTTCCACAAGAAGCAGTGGCTATATATGAATATAAAAAGAGTAAACTAACAGTGGATATACTGAGAAGAGGCTCAAGTTTAACAAATGGAGATTTTTCAGACATTATTAAAAAAAACTAAAATAAAAATGAGAATTGCGACATTAAAAAAACCCTAAAATAAAAATGAGAATGACATACTATGATATAATTCATATTTTTACACATTCAGGAAGCCTCTTGTGCCATTTTTATCATAATGGGAACATCTACTGTTAGAATAAATGACATAAAATTTCATTTTTTTGGAAAGACTTTTTTTCCAAGTCAAAGCCAATTTAAGAACAGAAACTATCCCTAAATTAAGTAGAATAGGCAATAGAAAGGTTAGATTGTGCCACTGGGAACTGTAAAAACATCAGCATTTAATTAGGACTACAAAATATTGTTAAAGACTATTAGCAAGTATATAGTGAAAGCTCAGAGGTGAGTATGCATTTTGTGAGCCTGAACAATATCTGAGGTATCAGTATCAAATTCTAGTAAGCAACAAAATGTGTCAATGAGAGTCTTAGGCATATTTACTGATTTATTTATTTACTTACTACTCGTGAAGTTTGATAAAGCAATCTCTAGACTCATAAAAACATACTGGGCCTATGAAATCTGAATTTCCTGCCTAGAAAAAAAATAAGGTAAGGGTAAGGGTATGGAATGGTGATTCACTTTTAAAAATAACTGTAAAAAGGAGGAAGACAGAAGAAAAGACAATTAGCAAAGATAGTTGTAGGTTTGTCAGGTACAATTTTTATGGTCAGCTAGGGCTAGTGGCTGAAAGTTGCGTCCTCTTTTCACCCCACAGAAAAGGAAACTAAAAAGGGGTCATCATAAATTAACATAGTAGTGCTTGAAAAGATATGTGCTTTTACGTTGAGACAAGTCATTAACATTGAAGGTCTATTGGCACGGCATGTCATAAAAGCACTGCCAAAGTTAGCAAACAGCAAAGCGTGTGCCTGTCAAATGCTAAATCACTCTGCTCTCACAAGTCTACCCAGGGTCTGATCCCATGAGTTCATTTCACATCATTGCCCATATATGATCCAGTAGCAGTTTGCTACATGTTATTTTGTTGGTTGGGCTGCCTAGTATCTTCTTTCACAGGATTGCTTTGGTTCCCATAAGCAGTATTTTATCATGATTTGAAATAATTAGAGGAATGAAAACACATCTCAAATAACTGGCAATCTAAACGGAACATAACAATCAGCATGATTACATTTATGAATGCTGAAAACGCAATTGTCTTCTTTACATTATCACATACAGTGCCATTTTCAGATTGGTTTACTCCCAGCTGATTCACAGTTCCTCACGTGTTGTATCGTTGCCAAGCATTCACTGATGTACACATTCTGAACAACCATGTGGAATTTGGAAGTAATACTCTTAATGTGCAGTTGCAAACAAAAAAGATTAAATGACTTTAACTCACAGAAATGAATCCTAAAGAGGGCTAAACAAACAGTATGTTTGCTAATGTTTATCAGAAACCATAGTTGGGTGGGACTAAAAGTGATGTTTTATTATCATTTCAATTAATCTGATTTTTTGACCTGTTGACTTTTGAGCTTTCATATATTAAGGGAAATTTCATGAAAGCAATTACAAATACACTTCTGGAATATTTCAGTTGAAATTACTCTTTCATGCTTGGGATTTTTTTTGGAAAATGCCCCAACATTTCAATGAAATAAAAATTAGTTTGTTAACATTTCCTTGTTATAAAACGTTCTTTTTTTTTCCCCACTGAAATCTCTTTCAAATTATCCTCTAGTCTTTAGTACCATTTTATTGACTTTCCCCAAATTCCATCATTTGCTATCAATAGGTATATATCTTTCTAGCTATCTGTGATTTCATTTCCCTACATCTCTCTGCAGTTTGTCTGCATTTAACAAAATCTAAGGAGTGACATCAATATAAACAATGACACAGACTGTACAAGTGTTTTGTACTCTACAAGTAGCACAGGAACATTCATCCCAACATCCACAGATCTGTTGTGTTCCCGTGGTTGTGTGCAGTGCAGAGGTGCTGGTTTCATTTGGGGACACTCCACTGTCACGTTAGTTAGACTGTGCAAAACTGAACTAATGAACATGCTTTCAGTGAGATTAATTGACTTAGACACAGGACCACATATATATAAATATACTGCTTTGCTTCTGCAGCCAACTTTATCCTGGCTAATTGCAAGGACTCTGTACAGGGGATTTCATCATGTTACCCCAAAGTGGCAAATCAGGATTTCTTTTTCACTTCCATATACATTAGGTTTCTTTCCCACATACACTTTTCATCTTTTTTGTACGTTCATGCTGTTTTAAAAAAAGTAATCAGTCCCATGACTGATTTTGTGGTCCAAAGGTAAATTCTACAATGCAGCATTTTTCTGCAGCACAAGAAACACTTTATACATCAGAAGATAGAACCAGCTTAATCATCACCTGAGTTATGTTTTGTGGAATTGTAGACAGCAAATAAAAGGATCTTTAAATTCATAAAATTTAAGGAGGAACTAAGACACTCATTAATGAATCCAGCATAAGTAATCTCACATCATGTGATAGTGCAGTATTAAAGTTTAAGTTATATGTGTCCACTTCCTTGGTTTTTGATGTTCAGAACATGATACCATTGCAAATTTGAGCACCTGCTTTCCAAATAGTTCAGTAAGATGTATTTACTTTATTGCAGAAGTGAACTAATTTAACTTTGCACAATATGTCTAAGTCTGAAAACATGGTACAGTAAGATGGTGTCATGCATTATTTCCACTTACATATTAATTCATTACCAGCTTCAAGTCTTCCTAAGGAATCACCACAAGAAGTTTTCAAGTTCCCTCTCAAATCTTCTGTGTCTGTAATCCCATAATAATTTCTCTTAGAGATCTTGGCACCCTAACAGAGTGCTGAAAAATTGTCGGTTCCTTATTAACTGGCTTTATGGCTACATTGTCTGCCAGTTCAACTAGGCAGCCTTCTACTTTTGTCAGGATCCTTCTGGGAAATGACATTTATGGGATCGCAAGGTTCTCCGTTATGGTTCTGACTACCATAAGCACAGTTTAGGAGAGATCACCCAGCCTCTGAGCACTTCTGAAGTGTGCTTTATTCTGAAGCTTACACCCTGGGCTTTCCCAAGTACACTTTTCCTCTGTGCTTTTATAGATTTTTCCCCAAACACACACAGAATGTTGCACAACCTTTTCTTACCAAATCCCACCTGCAGCTATTATCTTGTCTCGGTTTTAAAACTCCCTTATCTGTAAGTGAATAGCTATCTTATTTTGCTTTATCTATCTTGTAATACTAAAGCTGGCAAAGCTGTTTGTTCAGGTGCCTTTCTGTCACTGAGAAAAGACCAGTTAAAGGGATCAGTAAAATGCTACTATAATTCTATGATGCTGCTGAACACAATGTGTTTACTATACTGACAAATGGTGAGTATATTCAGCCAAGTGAATGCAAGATTTGTTTGACTAGCTTTTCTTTTCTTTACTTACTTTAACCTAAATATTTAATGTTCTGGGATTTGTAGATATGGGGCTCAGTGCCAAGTTTAGCAATGCAGAAACTGTGTATAAGAATTATTACAAAGCCATGGAGAGTTCTGTATATAAAACAATGTCAGGATCAGTTGCAGCAATCAATGGATTTTTTACCTTTTTGCTTCAATACTCAATCTAGTATCTGCTTTATCCCTTAACAGAGGATTATTTCTTGAAGATGATCATTATGTGTTCAGAATTATTTGAAAATCTATACTGTTCACATATTTGTGTGTTTATATGCAATTTGGTTAAGTTACTATCAGTCTGTTTTCTCCAGCTGGCTTATTTTAAATCATAAAAACTACTAGCATTCAGTATTGTTGCTAAAAAACCTGTACACGTAAACATGCATCTAAAATAATTTTTAAAAAAATACCTCCTCCTGAGTCATAAAACTAATATATTCCTATGGGATATATTAGATTTCTACAAGAAGAAAATTGCATATACACTTGTCCAAGAATCATAGAAAGGAAAGAAAACTCCCTCCTGCTTTTATCTGCTCACTTGGCATTTGTTTTCCACAATCTTCCCAGGGTTTTTTGATCTTTGCAATTTGCAGAGAAAGCTGTCTAACTTTGAAAGTACTAATACTAATAGATTACTTGATTTTTGTGAAACATAGACTACTAATGTAACTTCTACCTTCAGAAAACCTCTGAAAAGAAGAATCAAACTGTAACAGTGGAACTTAGAAGGAAATGGGATTCTGGACTAAAACTATCCTTCTACAAAAAGACATAAGATTTATAAGATAAAATATAAGTAATATATATGCAAATATTAGTTATCTAAATGGCTTCATGTTCTGTGCTATGGAATTAGCACTCATTCTTGGGTCTGGTGAAAAACTGAGAAGTGTTGAATACAGCAGGGCACTATGGAAAGCTATAGTAGCAAATGACCTCTGACTGAGTTGTTCTGGATTTTGGAATCTCTCCAAAACATGGATATGTGTATGCACCATTTCTGGCACTTAATCTCATTCCTGCATAAAAAAGAACACAAATCCTGCCAAACTCAACTAAAATTTTGCATTGTTAAACCTTCTTTTCCTTCCTTTTCTGCTTTGGAAATATTCTAATAAGGATAACATGATTCAAACTATGAATAATTTTATTATTATATAGAAAAACCCCTAAAATCCATTTCCAATTAAAATGCATCCACATATTGTGCAAGAAAAATAGGGGGTTTTTTGTTTGTTTTCATTATTTCTTAGGTACATATACTCCTAGATTTATATGTTGGGAAAACTGATAAGGATAATCTGTCAAGAGTATTAAAGTCATCATGACTGTTCTGTAGAAGGTATGAACAGAAAAGGCCTTGTCCCAGCCTAGCTCCTTCCATTTACAGAATGAGTTTTATGGATACTGGCAAAAGGAATATAGCTAATATAATGGTATCTCAATGAATTGATAAACACAATATCGATGAACCCTTTTAAATTCTAGCAATTCTTTAGTCCTAAGTTATCACAGAATCACAGATATTAGGCCACCTATATTTATTAAAACTCTCTCTCAATGGCTTAACTTTGTGCCATTTTCTATTCCTTTTACAGACGTTATAGAAATGAAAATGGTATGCATCTGAGTATCAGATATTGGGTAAATTGCAGACAAGTGCAATTCTGACTTCACTAGCATTTGAAATTTTGATCTTGATGCTGGAGAAGTAGGCATCTCCAGCATGGCAGTTCACTGGAAAGGAGAAACACATCAAATCACCACTGGAAAGAGTAAGTGATCAGTGTGACATGGCTTTGGTGGTACCATGTTCCACAAGGAACCAGACTACATGTATATGCACATTCCCCAAGTCCTTAAGATCTCAGTTCACTCTCTGCTTAGGGAAACAGAAAATTGTTGAAGTAATTCTAGCTGTACCTACATATTCATTACAATACAAAACCAGGAAGTTTATCAAGTTTAATCCCTCATATGACAATCAAATACACTGTTTAATCTTTTTCCTACCTTTCAGTGAAGCAGGTTTTCTGCTTCAGTGTGGCCGTTTAAACATTTTTACAGCTTCAGCCCTTTGGTGATTAAAATTCTTCTACTTTTCAAGAGCCTACTTATGGTCAGCTTATACCTATTTGTTCTTGTGCCAGACTTTAGATAAAGTATATTTCTCATCTGGTCCTCTTTTCCCTTGATGAATTAAATGCCTCTGTGGAGCTCAAGCAAACAACTAGCACACATACTCAATCAAAACACAGAATTATGCATAGCATAATGTCATACCATTGTCTTGCTACAGCCAATGTCACCAGCCTGCAGTATTATAATATTTTGTCTTTGATATTCAGTGAATGATTGTCATTTACAGTGCATAACTTATTTTTTCCTGTCCTTTTAGTTTTGGGGTTTTTTTTTTTCTTGGCTTAATTGGCAATTCTTTGACTCCTTTTTCAAGGGAACTTAAGAATATATCTTAAGTATACTCGAAAGTCAGCAGCCATCTATGACTTTTGATACTCTCCAATCTCAACTGAAAAGGGCTCACATGAAGTATTATGAGAGGGACTCGCATTCTTCAGATTCTTGTTATGTTACTGTCTCATAATCACTTATTGGTTAATACACAGAAAATTCCTCCTTCTGTCCTGTCAGTGAACTAAAAGTCAATACTAGGCTGGAGTAGCTAATAAAGAATAGCTCATCTATTAGTGTCAGCTCAGACCTTGAATTTGATATGATTATTTTAATCCTGTTTCTATCTCTTTATTCTTTAGTCACCCTCATCCTCCTGTCAAATATTCTAACTATTCAGTACTAATGATATCTTCCAACATTGTGTCAATGGTAAAATCAGTTAACGTATTTTTCCTACTTTTACGAACTTTGTTAATGAATTTGTTCAATAGCAATCAACCTACACCAGATCATTAAGAAAATGGTATGCTAATTTCTCTTGACATATTATCAGCTTTCAATATAACCAGCTGACTTCTGTCTCCTCTATTCAAAGTCTCAGCTGAACCTCATTATCTCCAATCTAATTTCCAAACTTCACCGTGTGCAGTACTTGAGATTTAGATAAAATACAGTTTTAGACAAATAAAATGTAACAAATTAGATTTTTCCAGAAAAATAAATTATCAGGATGTTGGTCTGGTATGAAATATCCATGGTGAACACTTTATATTTTCATTCCTTGTCTTGTGCATTTCCAAGATACCACTATGGTTTGAATAGCAGCATTTAAAAGAATCACTAGTGAAACAATGTCTTTATTATCACTTCATTAAGCAGAGTGGCATAGAAAACACCTATATCCTCTTCAATTTGTCTCAGACCCATTCCTTCTCCTCATCTCTCCGTTTAAGCCAAAAGAAATCATTTGACAAACTCCAAAAGAACATTAACAAGGACTTATCATACTGACTTTTGTGCAGTCATGCTAGAAACCAATAATGACTTTTAATCTGACTTTTTATCTGTCTTCCTTTCATCCATTCCTGGACATTGACTTCCTATATCTTCTTATCTCATCTTCCTTTCAATTAATTTGTTTCTGCACCTTCTTTCTTCTACACGTTTTTTATCTTCTCATTATTCTACTCAGTATCAAATAGTCTGAAGTGATAACTGAGAAAGAAATCATGGCACTCTTTTGAAGTGCAAGCAGAAGAATGTCAAGCTTGGTGGACTGACAGTGCCCTGAAATATGAGACTGCATCATCTGTGATTTTGATTTGGTCAGGTTTATTTGGGATAGGACAAGGAGTAACAGACACAAATCGAAAGAGGTGGATTTGAGGTTAGCTATTAAGAAGAAATTTATTTTGAGTATGACTAGGCACTGGAACAGACTGTGGATGCCCCAACCTTGGCAGTGTTCAAAGGCAGGTTGGATTAGGCCTTGAGTAATCTGGTCTAGTGGGACATGTCCCTCCACATGGAAGAGGAGGTTGGGACAAGGTGATCTTTAAGGTCCATTCCAACCCCTTAATATTCTACTATTATATGATTCTATGAGGCCTCATTTCCAGATAATCAAATTTCAAGTATTTAATTTCTCTCCTGAACACTTAGAACGGTGATTGCAAACCATTGTATAGTTCACAAATGACATTTTAGAAATGGTGCAGTGGCTCATCTTGTATTACTCACCAGTACAGACTAAATTAAAAATGACAGCTACAGGAAAAAAATCTACCAGATGTTAAACCTTCTCAGATTCACTGTATTTACATGCATCCTTAAAGATGTGGCCAGACATAATGCATTACTATGCTACCTTAATTTAAAGCACCTTTCTCATTCTAACTTAAATTATAGTTAAACAGCAAGTAAAATGGCATAGTTATAGATCCAGATCTTCTCCAGTTTTTCCAAAGCAATTAGAAGTTGGCAGGACCTTTGCAACTTGTTTTGTACCTAAGGAGAGTCTGTGCCTACTTGATAAAAAATTTCTCTTACCCTTCTCCTGAAGTAATACAGTTTCATAATTCACCAAACTTAAAAGTCATATTTTAATTTTGGAAGCATCATGGCCACACACCTGATTCTGGCTACATGATATAGATACTTATGTAACTTCAGGAGGCAAGTAGAGTCACTTAAAGCAAAATTTTCTCTTTTCAGATTTAAAATATAATTCCAAGAAAGCATATCAGTGTAACTGAAAATTCCTAAGCACAAGGAAAATATATTCCTGTTCAGACACTGCTTAAATTTGAGTATCCTTTTTCCAGTCTGTATTTTTTTCACTCTCTGATTATTTGCTATCTGTTGGGAATTTTTTTCTTTAAAAAGAAAAAAAAAATTCTGCTTACTTTGTTTGGTTTTTTTAGTCTCCCAGCTTTTCCACAAAATCTCATACTCTTATTCATCTTAAATGTTCCAGTTTGCAAGGCTTCCTCACATAAATAATGAAGAATGTTAAAGATATTATCTGCATATTGCATATTGAATTGTTTTTCCACATTGAATTGCCATATAAAACCTTGTAACAATCTAGAAGTCTGAAGTTTGAAGCCATTTAACACAGCTGAATGGGACAACTGGAATAAAACAAACGTGACAAGTCTGATAGATATATTTTTCTCCAAATGTAAGGGAATGCAATCTGCTGAGGAAAAGTTAGGGCAATATCAGTATCACCTTTACCTAGAGAATTAAGAAGAATACTTTGACCAAAGTATACCTAAGAATTTCTTCAGAAAATTCAGGAAAAAGTAGTTAGAACAACAGCTAAAATTGCTTATACCAGAAGACTGTTTCTAATCATATTCCCCTGATTGAGAGTTATTGAGACAGTAAGATAATTTTGAACCACATGTAAAAAGAAGATACTCTGCTCTAGACCGAATAGTGAGAAGGGTCTAACTCTTCTCCTATTGATCGAGGAAGTTTAATTCAGTCCTATCTCATATATCCCTGCTGAATACATATTAATCTACTGATTTATCACCTCTGAAATAATCTTCACATCATCCAGTGAATTAATCAGGAGATAAATTAAATATTTTAATAGCATATGTCTAGTACAGGTAGAATGATTTCTCCTTCTAATTATAATATCTAATTTTCTTCTTACTATTCTTCAGCAGCTGTACTGTTGGTCATGTTGGGGTTTTTAAATTTAATTTTCTTTCTTATATGTAACCTCTTCACCTTAAAATGATCTTTTATCTCTCATGAAAACAGATGACAAGACTATTTTTCAGTTCAGAACTTTTTCATAATTACATTTTTGGCCTCAAGGGAAAAACTGTATACATTATCAAATCCCTTGGCTTTGCAACAGAGTAGTTTTAACAGGCAGCTACACTGCCTGTAGCTATTGTAATTTATTTTGAATATCAGAAAATCCTCAAATTATAAGTTCTAACAAGGTAGGGTCCTGCTCAAATTGAAACTCATTTTATGTTTCTTAGTGCCTTGTAAACTGGTCCTGTAGATTCTTACAATTGTTTGTTTCTCTTCCAGTCCTTACAGTTACCACTAACCATTCACGCTATGGTGGATCTAACAGGGTTTTTTTATCAATATAAAATCCACCAGCCATTTACCACTCACATTTACAGAAGCATTACAGTGCACTCCAGGAATGTTCCTGAGCAGTGCAGCACTGATTCTGGAAGTGCGAGAAGCTTCCTGAAACTAATCTCAAACCCTGTAAAAGAATCACAGAATCATGGAATGGGTCAGGTTGGAAGAGTCCACAGTGGGGCATCTGGCCCAACCTCTCTGCTCAAGCAGGGTCATCCTAGAGCACATGGCACAGGATTGTATCCAGATGGTTCTGGAATATCTCCAGTGAGAGAGACTCCACAATGCCTCTGGGGCGACCTATTCTAGTGCTTGATCACCCACACCGTAAAGAACTTCCACATATTCAGGTGGAACTTCCTGAGCATCAGTTTCTGCCTGTTGCCTCTTGTCCTATTGCTCTGTACCACCAAGTAGAGCTTGGATCCATCCTCTCGCCACCTTCCCTTCAGATACTGATAGGCATTGATGAAGTCCCCTCTCAATTGCCTCTTTCAAAGGCTGAACAGGCCCAGCTCCCTCAGCCTTTCCTTGTAAGAGAGATGCTTCAGTCCCTAATCATATTTGTTGAGCTCCACATCTCTTTTGTACTGTACTGTACTGCCCAGAACTGGACACAGCACTCCAGATGTGACCTCACCAGGGCAGAGTAGAGGGGTAGGATCACCTCCCTCAACCTGCTGGCAACGCCCTTCCTAATGCTCCCCAGGATACCATTGGCCTTCCTGGCCCCCAGGGCACACTGCTGGCTCATGGACACCAGGAACCCCATGTCCTTCTCTGCAGAGCTGCTTTTCAACAGGTCAAACCCCAGCCTGTGCTGGTGCAGGGGGTTATTCCTCCCCAGGTGCAGGATCCTGCACTTGCCCTTGTTGAATTTTAGACAGCTTTTCTCTGTCCTACTAGAAAATACTTCTGAAGCAGAAATATATCAGTTGGTTATAGATTTTTGTTTTGGAGTTAAGCACCACAAAGAATTATAAAACCTTAAGAGACTTTCGTCATGTTAACTTATCCATTTGTTAAGAATTTTAGGTCTACCAGAGCATAGCCCAGTACCAACCCCTCCCGGTTAAGTGGCCACAGTCATGGTTCAGGGTTCCCTAAAAGCCTATGGGTTTTTTTAATGGGCTTTACAGAAACTTGTTTGAACACCAGAGTTCAAGAAAAAGAAAACAAGCTCTATATCTATAGTCAGAATGATAATATGATCTTTCCAAATACCTTGCTTACTTGCAGGTCATAAATGGAGACGCAAAGAATAACTGCTGTAAAGTGGGAGCAATGCACTGATCTGCAGAGACATTTCTGCTTAGATCTTCATAGAAGTTAGTTCAGTGTTTATGAAATTCATAGTTAAACTGTTTACTATGGCTAAGGTGACAAGAGCAGCTGTTTACATACCTAATCCTATAGCTTCCTCTTTCAAAGTTATACTATTATGCTCTTTCCAAGTTATACTATTAATAACACTAGCTTTCAACTAATATCCTTAGGGATACAGAACTGTTTTCTAGTAAAAGAAAAATGGTTTTTCCCCTCAGGTCTCTTAGGACACCCATTCATTCCTAAAGGACTAAAACTATTTTTGAATGCTTCAGGTTTAACTATACAAATATTTATCTTTATCACTTCTCCCGACAGAAGGTAATTATGCATATAGTAATCAAACCAAAAATCTCAGTAGCACTTGTTTTATTTTTATAATTCTACCTTCAGATCTTTGTTCTGGCATGAAAAGGAGACTCCTGGTACCGATTTGAAATCAAACTCTTTTATGTTACCCATGCAAAGAAGGAAACTTATGTCAGCCCTCATAACCATTATGAGATCTTCACTACCCTATGTGCTCACTTACTTCATCAAGTCCTCCTGACTTGATGAAGGGGTTCTAACTCTGCATCTGGCATTTTAACTACTTCTGGAAGCTTCTTATTGAGGTCCTTCCCTGATTGGCTTGATCTGCTTGAAAGCTTTTGATTAGTTAATTAGCACCTGGGATCTAAACAGCAATGAACTGTGCATTAACTCTGGTTTTTAAGAACTTGTAATTCTTTTCTATGGCTTTTTTGGGTATCAGGGTAGGCTCGCACATATGTAAATTTTTCATTCTGATTTTTCTTGCCTTTTTTTTTTGTTCTAATTAAGATAAGCTCAGAAATTAGACTGAGGTAGCAGCTGCAACCCTAAGTTTTTAGTCTGGGTCCTTGATTTGAGAGTGGCTGTACATCACAATAAGGTCTATACTTTCCAGGCTATGTTAGCTCTGAGCTATTTTTTTTTGTCTTAAATCTTGCTGCAAGTAAGTCAGATAGGTTGTTTTTGCAGTTGGCTATACTCTGTTCATAAAATGAATGGAGCTGAGACCGATGAGAATTCGGAGAGCTCTTTTTGAATTTGATGGCATTGAAAGTACTCTACTGGGTTGCAGTTGCACTAGGAAACAAGAAGATTGAATACATTGAGTCTAACATTTTCTAACTGCTTGTGTTGATCCGGTTGTGCTTGCTATATGACATATGGGACATACTTTCTCAGTAAAGTTCTTTCAAAATGTTAGGTAGAAACTCATTTAAACTGGGACAGTACAATGAAACAGCTTGAGATAAAGTTATGAATAGTTATTTACTTTTTTGAGATGCTTCTTACTTTCTGCTTGTGGAAGTCCATAAAATGTGTTAGAATACATAAGGTTGCATAAGAAAAAAATACAATACTTATTCACCCCATAATTTATTAACAAGTATGAACAGTATTTCTTTGACGTTTTCCTAGCCCCAGATTATTTCTACTTCATACAAAATTGCTTTCTATGGTTAGTTTTAAGTTTGATTGATACTTCAAGCAATTTTAAATACTCCTACAAAAAATTATTACAGTAAAGCTGGTTAAGGTTTATTAAGGTTTTGTTGTGCCCTTGTTTCATAAATAAGAAGTACATCATAAACACTTGAAATGGAGTAGAATTCTACTTACCAGTAATAAACAATGTTTACTTTGGTATAGTGCAGAGTGGTTCACATTCTAACTGTGTATCTTTTCCTTGGCAGCCCAGGGAAGTCTCGCTGTATAGGTTTCCAAGAAATATAGAAAACAGGCCTACATTTTCCAGTCTCTCATCTGTCCCAAGGACTTCTGTCACGCAGTAAAAAGACAAGATTTTAAATCTCTTTACATTTTCTTTCATTTCTCAGAAATACATTGCTATGGATGTGAAAACTAAACAGTTTTTGTGTTACCCAATATTTTGACTAAATATTTTGGCAATACTGGCCAGAAAAGACTCCTGAACTCTAAAAATATACATATCCATCTACCTGTTGGCAGAATAAGAATGATTTATTGCAAATCCAGCATGCCTTTGAATACCATTCCAAAGATAAAGGAAGAGTTTTAAAGTAATTAAATGTGAAAGAGATTCTCACAACAGCAACATGAAACAAGGAAATATAATGCTATCGTGGCTAGAAGACACAAAATAAACTTCTGTTGAAAGAATTGTATATAATGGTAGGGTTTCTTTATGGCTTTCAGAATAAATAAAGGTAATAACATTTACACTTGCTTCACAATCTATTCATGTATCTATGACACAGTAATGACAGCTACAAGCCACTACATCTGTGGTTCCTCTTAGTGAGGAAAAGTTCTGCAAGAAAATAACTCTGCATTTAAATTGAAGCGGCTAGAAAGCTTTCTTTATTCTCTGATGGAAGCAGTAAACTGAAGCTGGAGTATAGAATTAAGCATGAGAAAGATACTCAAAGGTGTAAGCTTCCTTATTCTCCAGGGAATGAGGAAAACAGAAGCAAAAAGGGAAAGAAGGCACAGGGAATTACCAAAGGTGACAGTACACAAATTGGAAAAGGTGTGACTCAGGAGAGAATTTTCCTATGCTGGTCTACAGATAAGGAGGTAGATGTTTCAAAGCTTGCATCAGAAACACACATAAATGTAGGAATTCATTTTTGCCAGCTGCTTTCAGTGAAAACAATGTGATCTGAGTCATGGTATTTAATGAGTTCGCAAAAGTTACGATTTTCTCTCTGCAGAGTGCCAAAATAATAGCTGGATGTTATATGGGGCTGAGTTTAGTCCTGATATAAGCCTTATCAAGTGTTATTTGAGCTTTTTTAGGTCTTCCCAGTAGATTCATTTCATCTTTCATCTCTAAGTGTAAATGAAACAGGTCTGGATTTGTAGCTAGCCTAGGATTTTACAGTGACAATATTTTCTTAAATGTTTGGTCTTGTTAGTTCCTGAATGTTTTGAAAAAACAAATGCATTTCTATGAAAAGATATTTAAGTACCACCATATGTTCAAAAAAGACTGAGCATGTTATCTGTTCTAACTAAAGCTTATGAAAAATAGTGAAAATGGCTCTTATTGCCTTTTAGAAGCAAAGATACTCTAATCCATTTGGTTTTCAAAAAGGTATTTTTGTGCTCAGTTGCTGTTTTTCAGTCTGTAGGCTGTACTACTATAATGAGCTTCTACAGTGTTTGTGAGCAGTTTTAAGTTGTTTCACCCACAGAAATATTTTTTCCTTGTTTTTTAAGTGTAGTTTAAAAGTACAGTTCTCAATATTGTAGCACTTCTAGTATTTTTTTTTATTTCAGTGAAAAATACATAGTTGAAACCTGTTAATAATCATGACAGTAAACAACTAAATAGAATTTTACTTAAGAGTACTATAGTTTTTTGTAGTTTTAGGGACTTATCTGTCTTTTATTACCTTTCTTTTAGGAAGGACACATACCTGCTTCACCTAGGATTTCTGAGGTAAAATCCTGACGCATTACATAAAAATACATTTCTCTCTCAAAATAATGTAATATTCACAATATTCAATGTTTCACTGAAACAAAAGAGTGTTTTCATAAAAAATGTGTTACGTAAATTCCACTTGGTCCTTTTACCATCCTATAGAGCCTAAGAGTACAGCAGCAGTCTTAGACTTCTGGAAGAGCAATTCCTGCATTCCAGAGATTATATGTAATTATTTCAGGGAAACTTGTCTTCCAAAACAAGTTTTCAATTCTTTCACCACTGCATCCACTTTTAAACGCATTTAAATTACTTAATTTCTTACCATTTTGTACATTAGATACTAGCTACTTAAAGAACGCATTAACTTACAATGACAATTTGACAAAAGTATCATAGAAATACAGTAGGGGATTGAAAAAACAAAAGTCAAATCTAATTCCTTGTTCTGATTATCAAGATCCACTGAACTTTCTACAGTAACACTACTGCAATACAGATGCTTTACCTGCTGGAGGGAAGGATAGCCAATAAAATGATGCAAGAGCCAGAATAACTGCTTTCATAAATAATGATTAGCCCTTGATTTCTGATTCCTTCAGAGAGTGGATGTTGTTGTTAGACGAAGAATTCACCCGAGTTTTGGAAAATAGTAGCATAATGGAACACAAAACTCTTTTCAGGTTTGAGCAGATTGCATCTCTGAACTCCAGTGAAGGTAGCCAGATTTTTCTTCAAGGATGTATGAAGTAATCTACAGCAGGGTTTTTAGTCAGATGCAAAAATAACTTTGTAAAATTACACCTACCGATTATTATAGGACTTCTATAGATGAGTCATGTAATTAATTCATACATAAATGCATACCACTTTGTGATCTCAATTAACCTAATGATTTTTCTCGTTACTGTTTTGAACTGTGGATCCATAATAGTTTAGTCCTATGTTGCAGTATTCTATACTAGCTATTTTACTTATCTGAAATTTCCCATTCTAGGCTTTATCTGTGTAGTACAAATGTAAAATTAAAATGTTACACTTAAAGGAAAATGTTCAAAACCATTTTTATATTAGTCCTATATAACTATGTCATCATGTAGACTAAAATATCTTCTCTAAAATTAACTGACACATTGCAGAAAATTGTTCTCTGGGTTGGCAGAAATGAATTCTATTAAAGCTAATGAAAATTGCACATCTGTGGCATAAGACCATATGTCCAGAAGGGAAGCAGTATGTGGAATAACTTCCTTCCAAATTTAAACCAAATCACTGAACTTCTTCCATCAGGGAGTCAAGCTTACTAGACCTGTGAGAGCTCTGAAGAAGTCTGATACTCTAACAAATTTTGAATCAGTAGCCTAGACAAAATAGTGAGCATTTCAAATTAACTAAAGAATTAGGTTACTTTAACATGTCTGGAGTCTGACATGTCCTTCTCATATATATATTTAATTTAAAATAATCTGTTCAGATACAATGCATCTACATGAAATAGTGGAGTGTAATTGCAAAAAGGGACAATGAATCCTTTGGTATTATTAAGATCTGTGCTTTCATTAAGGAAGTGTAGCATTGGTACAACAGAAGGTGGATTTACTAGTGCAGCTGAGCCAAACATCTGTGTTTAACTGCATTATTTTTCTTTGTCCCCTTTTCCAAATTGGAAAAACAGGACCTAGTAGAACTGGGTGAAGAACATCAAAACTCCTCCAGTCAAATATGGCTAGCTAGATTTTTTCTTGACTATGATTTTTTCTTGCCAAGGAAAAAACCCAACTGGCGATGTCTTTAGTACAACCATTACTTTTTTTTTTTAATACAAAAGGTTTCTTTTCATTCAATGGGACCTGTTCCTAGAAAGTATATTTCTATTACAAAAATATGCTTCTCCTGACCCTACCTACTCATTTTATATACATATATGTATTATAACCCCTCTTCATTCTCCCATACTCTAAGGTTAACTCAGAAGCCTTTGAAAAGGCTGAAGTATTGTTTTAGCTAGATAAAGGAACAAACTTAGACTCTATGACTGAACCTTGAATTAACTTCTGGATTTATGAGGAAGAAATTTACAACTCTTGGAGACTAATTTTGGTCTAACATGACCTGTAAAATTAATGAAAAACTGTATTTTTTTCCACAATTATATATAAATGTTCCTCTTTAAGCATCAACAAATAGAGAGCTTATAACAAGTGGCACAAAAATATTCTTCCTGACAGTGCCTAGTAATAACATTCTAAATATGGGATTTCTTTATTACTGTCTCTTCTCTATATTCATGATTATCCCATCTCTAATTTGCCTAGTTTGGTATCCTCTTAGGAACAAATATACTAATTTTAGCAGAGGCCAAAAGTGAGAGTCATCACAGAATATTCCTGTCATTAAGACTTCCTTTGCCAAGGGTGCCCACACACTGTATTTTCAGCAAAAATTATATAGCACCTTTCCTTGAATAACAGAAATGAGCCACTTAAAAGACATTTCTCCTTCCTTCAGGTACTATCCTAGATGTTTGGTCCCATGCCTGTAAGATTGTGGTGGATCACAGGTCTGCACCAAAGGTGCTCTACCACCCTCTCAGGGGAGAGAAAATACAATGAAAGGCTTGTGGTTTGAGACAAGGGCAGGGAGAGACCACTCACCAGTTATTGTCACAGGCAAAACAGATCCAGCTTGGGGAAGTTAACTGAATATATGACCAATCAAATCAGAAAAGAATAATTACTATATAAACCAAATCTTAAAATACACCTTCCTCCCACCCCCCCCTCCCCGACTCAACTTTATTCCCAAATCAACGTATTTCACCCTGCCCCCAGTAGTGCAAGCTAATTACGGAGAATGGGGGCTGTTCATCACACTTCTCTGCCACTCCTTCCTCCCTAGAACTCTCCTCCTGCTCCTGTGTGGGATCCCTCCCATGGGAGACAGTCCTCCACAAACTAGTCCAACATGCGTCCTTTCCACAGGCTGCAGTTCTTCACCAACTGTTCCGTTGTGGGTCACCTACAGGGTCACAAGTCCTGCCAGCAAATCTGCTCTCTTCATGGGTCCAGCAGGGAGCCTGCTACAGCACAGGCCTCCCACGGAGTCACAGCCTCCCTTGGGCATCCATCTGCTTCAGTATGGGGCCCTCCATGGGCTTCAGGTGGATGTCTGCTTCCCCACGGACCACCATAGGTTGCAGGAGCACAGATGACTCACCACGGTCTTCACCACGGGCTTCAGGGGAATCTCCGCTCTGGTGCGTGGAGCACCTCCTCCCCCTTCCTCTGCACTGACCTTGGTGTCTGCAAAAGTGTTGCTCTCGTTATTAAACTTGTTATCCGCAAGGCGCTACCACCACCTCTGATGGGCTCGGCTTTGGCCAGCCGCTGGTCTGTCTTGGAGCTGTCTGGCATTGTCTGCATCGGACAGAGGGGTAGCTTCCGGCAGCTCCTCAGAGAGGCCACCGCTGTAATTCACCCACTACAAAAATCTTTCCACACAAGCCCAATACAAAGACATGCGTAATTAAGAGCAGAAACAGTGTTTGAGGTCAATCTGCAGGTCACTTATTTTTAGTCTGTAAGCAATCACTTCTGGTACCCTAATATAACTATCTAGATGCAAAAAGTGCAATTACCTATGTGTCTTCAAATCACACGATCTCACTTCAGCATAATTTGCATGAAAATATTTGTGCTGGTTTTGGCTGGTGTAGAGTTCATTTTCTGCAGGGTGGCTGATACGGGCTGTGTGTTGGATTGTGCTGGAAACAATGTTGATAACACAGGGATGTTTTCGTTATTGCCGAACAGCACTTGCACAGTCAAGGACTTTTCTGCTCCTCACCCCACCCCACCGGCCAGAAGGCTGGGGTGCGTAGAGGTTGGGAGGGGGCACGCTCCTGACAGCTGACCACCTCCGACCTAGGGACTATTGCAGACCGTAGGGCATCATGCTCAGTATATAAAGTGAGAGGAAAAAGGAGGGAGGCGGGGATGTTTTGAGTGATGGCATTTGTTTTCCCAAGTCAGTTTTACGTGTGATGCACCCCTGCTTTCCTGGAGATGGCTGAGCAACTGCCTGTCCATGGGAAGTGGTGAATGAATTCCTTGATTTGTTGTGCTGTCTTTACCTCAAATGATGAGTTTTTTCACTTTTGTTCTTCCAGTTCTCCCCTAGATCCCATTGATGGGGGAGTGATCAAGGGGCTGCGTGGGTCTTAGTTGCCAGCTGGAGTTAAACCAGAACAATTTTCAATACTCTGCTTTTTTAAAAAGAAGGTTGAAATACAAAGAAAAGAAAATAGATGCATAACCTATGGAATATATATTTTTTCACAGTAGCTTTCTATCTTGCTTTTCTGCTATGACTTTTCTGTTAATATAATGAGACAACTTTGATGAGAGTGTATTTGTTTCCTTAGTCAGTCATTTAGGGACTATATTTTAATTGTGGGAAAACAGGAACAAGAAGTATGATTTGACAGGCATAGTGTGTGTGGGGGGGTGTTATTACTTGTGTGTTTTGCATTATTCAGTTCTGAGAAATTTGGTAAAATTTTTAAGACTGTGAAGTTAGTCTTAATTTTGTTAAAAGTAAACAGGATTCAAGCTTGATACTTTCAAATCACTTTTAAAACTAGAACTGAGACTCCAAAGTCCAGTAAATACATTGTGTATGTTACTGTTTGTCTCTTCAATATTAAGCATCTTTAACCAAAGAATTAAATACTCCATTTATTAGCAATCTAGTTAAAATAGTTTCAGACAATTAAAAAAAAGTAAATTTATTTTTCTAGCAATATTTCAACTTAAATCAGAATAATGGTTAAACAAGTATTTGGGCTTTCTGGAAACTTACTGTTTTAAATATGAAAGCAAATGCCACTAATTCTCAATGTTCACAGTAATTTGATGTCTGCCTTGTCATCTTAATGTCCTCAAGGTATGGAAAAAATAGATGAAAGAAGGTATGTCTCCAAAGGAAACACATAATGCAGAATTAAAATATTAAATTCTGGCTACTGGCTGCTTCAGTAAATCAGCTCTGCCTCTCATATTGTCCTGAATAATATCACTGTTTATATTTTTCAATAATCTTATGGCTTACTACATGAACTCAGGAAACTATACAGATGTACTTTATGATATAATGTATAAAAATGTATAATGTATAATAAATTGTAAATAATATAGAACGGGAAGTAGTATATAATTATAGTTTTTAATACATAGAGTACAGTATGAGTATATAGTATAAAGTATGTATAGTCTAGAATTTATATGGTATATAAAATATGTGTGGCTTTTATATATATATATCTTTAAATATATTTATATAACTACATTTAATATATATGATACAATAGGTAACATTCAGACTCATCCCTTAGGAATACATTTAAGTTTATGGTTTCACATAAGGCTCACAGATTACATATAGAGAGTACACAATCTGATATTATACAAGGCAAGATTAACATCAATTAGTGGAGGAAATTTATCTGCAATAGAGTCTTTAGCAACTATTTTTTCACCTTTTAATTTGGTTTTAACTCCTGGAATGTCAGTGTTAAAACTGGATTTCACTAGGAAAAGTCTGATTTTCATTGAAAAATATTGACCTGATTAAATCAATTTTATATTACTCTTTTTAGTGTCTTCAGTTCAAGTAGAAGAAAATAAATTGTCTGGACGAAAGTTATAGCACTAACTTTCAGATTTGTATAACGTGCCATGGTTGTTCTCTGGCTGACTACAGAGCATGGAAGTACCAATAAAGTTGGAATCTCAGCAAAATAGAAAAGTTGGTTTTAGTGCTCTTTTCATGATATGTTTTCACACTGTAGTATTGCATAATAAAATATTTTTGAATGTGTGCCTTTACTGAAGACTGCATAAGTATAATATGCTTTTTTCACAAAGCACCTACACTGAGGTAGGGATACAAATCCCTGGTTTTGAATGGAGGACAAAGTGCATATAGTTTCAATGCTCAAACAAATGAAAAAGGAATCTAGGGAAACTCTATGTCCAAACATGCACAGTTTTTCATAAATTCTTACTTGAGTATCCAAGTAAAATATCTGAGCATGCAAACAAGAGAGTAGTAGAATTCTGATTTATTCTTTACTCATTCCTGTAAGTTTCTTGTTCTTGATGTTCTTGCTGTGTCTGTCCCTCATGAAATACTATTATGCAAGCCTTTAAGGGCTTTAATTATGTTCTTTATTCTTGATTATTAAGGTAGATGAAATGAAAAAAATGTTACCTTAGAATTTCTCATTTTATAGCAGTAAAATTTTTACTGCAGTGCAAAATACCTGAATAATGTTGAAAATGCTTTAAAAACCCAACCTTGTGAATCATGAGCTCCAATCTTGTTTTATATGGGGTTTTTTTTACCCATGTCAAATATACAGATATTATTATTATGGGTGAAATATTATATCTACTAGCGCTGTTTTTAACAGGTGCAAAGAAACTGTGTTCTTAGCTGTAACAGACTGTTTGCAACAATATTGAATTGAGTAAAATTTATCTTGTGGGGTGTTCCAAAGCTGTAATTAGTTTTTAATGTCAAAAATTTGTATTTATCATCCACTATTAAAAAAAAAACCCAACAAAACAACCAAAAACAAAACAAAAAAAAACCCTGTCTTTTGCAACCAGTACAAGTTTAGCTATCACCTTCAAAAGGGGGAGGATAATGGCTTCAATGATCCAGTTTCTGTTCTCAGTGGCTTGATATAAATCAAAAGTAACTTGAAGTAAATTTACTGTAATTAGAATATGCATATGGCTCTATGTGCTTAAACATTTTTGATGCTGAAGACTCTCTTTCAGGTCTCTTGCTGAGCTATGATTTTGTAGTCTGTGGGGGTTCTGATTGTTTTTAAGCCTACTGTGACAAAATAACTCTGAAAAAGCTTAATGTTTGTAGAAGGGGTTAAGCAGGCTATGACACTTATAAGAAATAAATCTGATGCTAAGTACCTTTCTCTGGTTTATTTGGTTTTTCATGAGGGGCTTACTGGCTTTCCAGATACTCGTCTGAAACTTGTCAGTCATAGGTACTTGTGGTTTTTATGGGGTACAGAAGCCACTGTAAAAAAAACTTTAGCTTTACTGTCACTAACCTTCTCCTCTCTGCAAGTTGTGAGTAGTGCAGATGGAGTAGCAGATGCAGTCAGTATACAAAGAAGAAAAAGATGCTTCAACACTAGTCAGCATCAGGAGTCTGAAGTCTTAAGAGGCCTCTGTTCAAAGTGTTTGAACCTTTTTAAATATGCAAAGGAAGAGGAATAGAACAGTGTCTATATTCTAGAACTTTGGCAGCTCATCTGAAGATCATGTTAATATGCAAAGTAAGTTCCATAACAAAATATTTTGGGGTATGTCTTCTTTACTCCTATTTATACAGCAAAGCTGTGTCACAGACTTAAAAATATTACTGTTATTCTTTGTTATCCTTCAGTGTTCATTTTGTTGCCTTTTGCTTATTCTTAAACTTTTAAATCTTGCTATTTTTCTTCTTAGGTTCTGACGTCATTCAATGAAAGAGAACCCTTGCACACTCTGCAGTGCGTTCAAAAAAGCAAAACATACCTAAAGCCACACAAAGCTTATAGTCAAAGGCCATTAGGGGAGATTTCTTCTCATCATTTTTTTAATAGTGACAGCGTTGAATTGTTGCCTGCCAAGTCAAGTTGAAATATTATCAACTTCTAAAAGAAGTGTGCTGTTCTGTTTCATCTGGGACAGAGTTAATTTTCTTCCCGTCACAGCTCAAAGACGTGGGTGCATTTGGTGGATAATGATGAAGGATGGGGAAATCTGGTGTGTGCCTTAAGGGGATTGGATTTTTGTTGATAATAGGCAATGAATAAAGTTGCATGATGTTGCTTGCTATGTAACACTGGGTAATATCGCTCGTATGGCTACTACCACACTGAGTGCCTCACAGGGTCTGTCTTTGCCAGTCTGGATCCATCTGGACTCCCCTTTGATTGACACAACAGTGAAGAATGAACCTTGAGGCAAACAAAGAAGTGAAGACTTGACTGAGAGGGGACCTCATCAATGTCTGTAAGTATCAGAAGGGAGGGTGCCAAGAAGATAGAGCCAGGCTCTTCTTGGTGGTGCCGAGCAATAGGGCAAGAGGCAATGGGGAGAAACTGATGCACAAGGAAGTTCCACCTGAACATGAGGAAGAACTTCTTTACTGTGCACGTGTCTGAGCACTGGAACAGATTGTGCAGAGAGGTTGTGGAGACTCTCTCACTGCAGATGTTCAAGAACTGTCTGGACACAATCCTGTGTCATGTGCTGTAGGATGACCCTGCTTGAGCAGGGAGGTTGAACCAGATGACCCATTGTGGACTCTTCCACACTGATCCATCCTGTGATTCTACAATGCTGTGAAAAGTCATGGGGTATTAGGAAGTGTGGGATCTGGCATTATGTAAATGGTGTGGAATAAGGGCTGGACACGGTGTTAGTTTTTACTGGGACTGAATTTCTTTTCTTAGTAGCTGGAACAATTTTGGATTCAGTAGGAGAATATTGTTGATAGCACGCTGATGTTTGGTTGTTGCTAAGTAGTGCTTACCCCAAGTCAAGGACTTTTCAGTGTCCCAGGCTCTGCCAGTGAGGAAGTGCACAAGAAACTGTGAGGGAGCGTGGCCAGGACAGCTGATCTGAAATAGCCAAAGGGATATTCCAAACCATGGAATGTCATGCTCAGGATATAAACTGGGGTGGAGTTGGCAGGGAGCCACCCATGGCTGCTGTGAGAGGGGGTGAGGAGGCGTGAGTGGGCTGCTGTGCGGTGTTTAGTTGCCAGCTGAGTGTAAACTAGAACACATGGGAATGGGAGGAAGAGAGAGAGAGAGAGAGAGAGAGAATTTGCTGACATTAGTGATGAACATTACTGATAAGCACAACTCAAGAGTATGTATATTTGGTTCAAAACGTTTTTTGCAAACTTCTTCCAGGTGTTTGTTTGGTTTTTTTTTTTCCCATCAAAAGCTATTTTCCTTTATTTTCATTATATCTGTTTCTGCTTTTATTCCTTATACTTTCTCTTATTGTTGCCTCAGGATTTTTCCCCCATTTTTCCATGGTTTTGACACCTCCACTAGAAAATGCTGGGAAAAAAGCTACTCTTACAAACACCTTTTTATATTACTTTGAATTTTTACAACTTGTCAAGCAATTTAGTTCATTTTTTGCTGATAGTCTACAAATGACTGCCAGAAACATTCTTTGTGGGTTGGGTAATGATAAATTTGGATCCAGTCTTTCAAAGTCAAACTCATGCTAAAAATAAGCAGAGTGAACATCTGTGACAAGCAGGTAATTTTTAATAATATCAGACAGCTCCTTTCTGTGGAGAATTACTACTCTCTCATCTCTAATCAACCTCTGCTGTAACAGCAGCTGCCAATTAGGGATGTTGTCTCTTGACAGAGTGCTCAACCCATGTTTAATTTATTTTAAAAGTGTTGTGTTTCTCTATGGAAGGTGAGGGGTGTTTTTCAGTATTTTATGCCATCAGAGGCTCATGTCATGTTATACAAAGTGGTGAGATACTCTCATATCACACTGGAGCACCTACAGATTCAAGCAGTTTCTCAGGGGACAAATCCTTTTATCTGAACTCCTGACAGTGTTAAAGAGGAATACTTAATTTTCCTTTATGATATATATAGCAAAACCCACATTCCTCTCTGTAGAAAGACCCTTATTTCCATGAGAATTTTGTCTTTGATATTCCTAAACATATTGATCTAAAAGTTAGCTAGTTGTGTTAGCTACTTACTACATTAAGAAAAAAAAAAGAGAATCCCGTGGAGAATCACCCTAATTTAGACTCCAGGGTTTGAAGGAGTGACTGTATTAATGTAAATGCACCTTATATTGTTGTTGTTGAATTATAGCTGTATATTTTAGAGTATATAAAAGCAATTCTTATAATATTTAGATCACATTTTATTGAATGTCTTCCCTTTGCCTTCAGCCTTCTTTTTCTACATTCAAACACATACATACAAATTCATCATCATAAATTTCAAGTAACCATTGAAGTTTTGGTAATTTGATTCAAATATCAATAAATATTGCTGGAGGGAATGTTAAGACGTTATGTTGATCAGGTATTAATGTTGGTGCAAAGAGGGTAACACACCATCTTACTTCTTGTCATTCTTCAATCAGTAACTCTTTTATGCCTAAAAGGCAGCTAAGGCATATTGAATAACTGTGTAATCAGGCAGGCAGAGACTGCAAAGATTTTAGATTTTTCTGTGTAACAAGCTCCTAGTTTCCTTTAGTGATATGAGAAACATAATAGTTAAATAAACGCTCATGCTACCTGCAAAACAGGCCATTAAAATTGGCCTGTAAATCATGTATGCTCCTAATCTTCACAAAATAGAAGCTTGAAAAGATCATCAACCAATACTTAAGGAGACTGTACAGTTCTCATGCTATTTTGATTCTAGACTTTTGTTTGGCTTAAGAACCACATTAATGGCTGCAAGACTGTCTGGATAATTAAGAGTCTTGGAAAAAATTTCATCTCCTGGGAGTTTAAACAGTATTTAGTTTTTCTTATTTTGTTGATGAGCAAAAGAACAAAAGAGAAAGACTCATGATCAGAATAATATAAAATTGATATATTTAAACACTCCCAAAATTAATTTATGGTTTGAACTTCAATTTAGAAAATGAAGAGTTTGCCGTTTTGTTGTGGTTTTTTAATAAAGTTAGATCTGATTTCTTCTATTTCTAATTGATGGATTACTAGATTTGCCTCACAATCTGAGAAATCAGCAGCTAGTCCAACCATACAAGAAAATATCTTTTAGGTTTAAATGACTGTATATAAGCACGTGCAAACATATATGAATACGTGCAACAAAGTTGAATTCCCTCTTCCCTAAAAAAACAAAACAAACTCAAAATTCTACAAAACCTTTATAGAGTTTATAATAAAGCTTTACAGTACTTGTAGAGTATTCTCATTCCAGTCTGTATCAGACCATGCAATGTGTGTGAAGTTTATGAAATTGGTAATATCTGTGCTGTGTACAACATATGCTAAAGAGAAAAAGTAGAACAAAAAAAGAGGAAAAGAAACAATAAGAAATAACTGAATGCGAAGGACCAAAATAAAGAGGAGATATAGAAGAGGAAAAAAATGGGAGGGGGAAAGGTGAAAAAAAAGTATATGGAAATTTTGGCAGTTAAGAAAACGATGGATAAGTGTTAAACTAGTTTCTCTTCAAGCTATATCACTTCCTGGAAATACCACAAGGCATAGGCATAGTTATCAAGATAATAGATCTTTTTTTTCCCTTAGGCTTGAAGCATTTTGTTTCACAGGACACACTGAACTTTTGGAATTTCATTGTGGCTGTTGATGCTTTTCTTTTCTATTTAGCAAAGACTAACATTTTATCAAGCAGTCTTGCTTCTTGAAAATATTTTCCTCTATTGGTTCTTTATTTGTATCGTAGAGAGCTTCTTGCTTAATGCTTTCAAGAAAAATAAACATTGCATATTGGGTAAGTCTGAAGAATTCAATACTTCATCTTCAGAACTCCTTTAAGACTAGATCTCTGGGAAATCTTTGACTTCATATGGTGACACATCTTCATGATGATTTATTGTTGTTATTTTGATGACTTATTGCTGCTATTTTACTGTTTCACTCCATGCCTCAGCTTTTTTGAACTATGCCATTTCTTTTGTCTTGAGCATAGAACTTGCTTACCTTGTTTGGCATACCTGGATTTTTCCTCAGTTGATAGTCATCAAAATGCCTCTAGTAACTTATGGTAGATAAATTATCAATAGCAAGCTCATATGAAATAATACATGTTTGATCTTGAAATCTTTTTAATGCAGTATGTCAAACCAACTCTTTTCGCCAATTCTGCCAGATACACTTAACTGGCTTTTGCCAGGGTATAGTTTTAATGTAATTATGGTATCAAAGAGAGATGAGGAATTCAGAATTTTCTCTCACCAAATAATTCTTGTTTAATATAGTACTGAAAGAAGAATGTGCCTCTGAAACACAGGAGTGGATCAGAGGGATCTTTTTTGGTGTCATGCATCCAAGATCTGGTCAGGTTCCTGCACCAAGCTGCTCTCACAAGGACACATATCTCCACTAGCTGTAGACAGCATCTCAGACCACCCTCCTGGCCCTAACATGTTCGGTTTCCTCTGCCAGCAGCTCTGCCTCTTCATCTTGCCCTATTCTTCCTTGTGTTGGCTGCATAGCTCTGTATTGCAGAGGTCAAATGGTCTTGATGAAATCAGGGGAAAATACTGTAGTACATGTGTATGTGCACACACACTCATACACAAATATACTTGTATTATATACGTTGCTTTCGACCCTCATCAATTTATCTGATCCCAGAATTCAAAGACAAAATTGAGCTATTCACTTTTTCCTTCTATCTATGACAGGAAACAACACCTGAAATTTCAAAAATGCTTCTATGCCCTCTCAGCTCAACTTCCTTCTTTTTCCATTCTTTTCTTAAGTGTTGTACCTTTTGTGCACCAATCTCACAAAAATTGCAGTGACCTGTAGTTTCTGTGTATTTGACCTTCTCTTTGAACTTTTGCAGGAATGTTATTAAATAGAAATACGGTTCAGTAACTAGTGAGGTTTCTAGCAGATTCCTCCTTAAGAGTATTTGAGATTAAACTGACCATTTCCAAAAATGAGATATATTTTCCCAGTGACTCTCAGCAACTTCTTGTGATGGACTCATTATGTAACTGAAATTTCCAAGTTGTCACCTCGTCCACCTCATCAGTCCAACAGAGCTCTCTGAGAGGTTAGAGCAGAAAATAGATTATCAATAGAAGCAGGATCCTTTTTTTCCTTTTTAATGTATCTACATTCGTAATTTGTTTAAACGCTACACATATCCAAAAAGGCAATTTTTGAGGGGAAAAAAATGTTGCAACTATATTTTTGGAAGTAAGTCAAAGTTTTGATGTAGCGATAGAGATGAGATAAAATCATAGGAACTCAGCTTCATGCCAACAGGCTTGAGATTTTTTTGCTGAAAGACACCACCTGTGAAGTCTGTGGCCACACACAATGTCTGCAGACTTAAAGGTAAGCTTTAATTTGGTTGTATGCAGATTCTGTAATCCAGACCTAGCTGGGAGGAAGGCTGCCCTTACACTTAAAAAAAAAATGTATTCAGTATAATAACAATAGCACCTCTGAGTTCCTTATATTCCCTTTTTTACACCTGTAGTTGTTATAATTTATCACAATTTAGCTGCTAAAAATTGCCGAATAATTTGTGTAAGATGAGCATGTTCCAGCGTCACAAAGCTAAATCCTTGTAAAGAGGATGAGGCACATCCATTCCATCATGAAGACTGGACGATGGATAGACCCAATGGATTGAGATTAACAGGACCATCTCCATTTTCCTGATCCAAATTCTTGTCAGTGCTTTCCTTCATAATTTCCAGTTTCCTCTACTGAAAAGGGAAAATGTTCTTTTATAGGTGCTGGATTGCAGCTAATTTTGCAGCTGATTTTCCTGAAAATTTCCAGTACTGAAAATGATTGATCTCAATTTTTTCACCCAATTCCAAATTCAGTAAATAATCAAGAAAAAATTAATAAAAGAAAAATATTTTCCAAGATTAGAAGTTTGTGGCACTTTATTTCACACTTCAGTCACCAGGCAATCCCTTACTTCAGATACTGAGATAAGAACTTGCAGTTTGGCACCAAAATATAGGCTGCTAACCAGAAGGGGAGACATCTATCTCCATAAGGTGGACTAATCAAGAAAACTGCTCGGTATGAGGTAGTCTGACATGGGTATACTAAAGTAAAGGGTAGTGGTCCACATTCATCCATCATATAAAAGTCAACCTTCATGAGGCAGGCTCAGTGATTGAAAAAGGATCTTTTTTTATGCCTCACAAAGTTTTCATTTAGACTTTATAGCTTTTACTTCTCACTTCCTCTGTATGAACTTATCATCTCTTTCATGGCAGGTAAATCGTTGAAGAATAATAGATGTGTAGTTGCCCGTGGACAAATGGCATTTTGTGACTTACATCCAGTGAAATATCCTGCATATAATTAGATTAAAATAACTCCACAATTTTTTTTGCAATTTTTAATTACATTAAAAAAACCCATACATACTACCTTAAGTTCCCCTGAGATGTGAACCAAAAAGTTTAGTGATTTTAGGCCTAAAATAAGGCCTAAGTGATTTTAGGCCTAAAATAAGGCCTGCAAAAGCAGATGCCACCTCCTCTTTCACCACAGAATTTAGAAAGGCAGGGCCTGATAACCCTGTGAAGTAACTGTTCATATTAAATATATTACTGGAAGACCTGCAAGTAGAAGTAAATCACTGGGAGTGGTCAGCTCACAACAGACAAAAAACTGTGCAAACTGATTGTATGTTATATGTTTTTAATGCTGCCAAGAACAAAAAGAAAGCATGGATTAAAAAAACCCACAACTTTTTGAGTACTTCTAAAAACTTGCGTTAATACGTTTCTCAGTTTTATTAGGGGTGATACCACTGTAACTTAGTAGATCTAACATCACAAATTTTGTCACTTTAGTTATGTATGAATGTGGTACAAGGAAATGTATGAGTCAGGAGTTCAAAAAGTATCTGCCTCCTATATTTGTAAACCAAAAGGCTTAAAAGGCATTTTGATTAATTGTTCACTTATGAAGTAAATAACCTGATCTCCAGCAGAGGTGTGCCAGTATCAGTGTTGGTATTGTTCCTGGAAAGGGAAAACAGTTGAAGTCTGCAGGAGATCCCTGGTCAGGTTACCCCTCAGTGGCTCAACTTGTTTAACTGCCTGAACCAAAGACAAAAGTCCCTTTTCCTACTTGGATTATCTCTACCCTGTCTCTGTAAGTGCAGTCAAACTGAATAATAAAGATATATTTGGTCCATCAGGGCAAGTTTGGAACAGGTTATGTGTTTATGTTCAACAGTTCAGTAGCATGTTCAACAAAGCTGCACACTGCTATAATGTAGGATTGTGGAGGTATACTGGTCCCAAAGACTGATATGTTTTTAATTCCTGTATTAGTTTTATTACTGCCTCTTCATGTTCTGGGTTTCATTTCCATGGTTTTCCCTTTCATTAAGGTGAGTACAGCAGGTGAACGATAGAAAATCTAGGCGCAAGTTTTATTCAGTATCTTAAAGTTCCCATTAACTGTTGTAATTCTGGCCTGGATGGGATCACCTGCAGCTGTTCTACTTTTCTTAAGGTATTTGGAGGAATCACCACACAGTCTGCTATACACCAAGTATCCAAAAACGTTGTATCTTGGCCATTCATGTTTCTCCTGTGGGATCTCATGGGATGCTTGCCACTCTGCTGTTGCTGCTTTCCCTACCTTTTCAGGACAATCTCCTTGAATATTTTATTCTGCATATTGTAAAATTTCCCATCTTGACTGTCTCTAAAAATTCAGCAAGCACAGCATGAACACTCACAGGTGAGTGTTTACTACTCCTGTGGGAGTCTAGTAAATGTATTTTGTATACCTTCACAAGGCAAAGAAAATTTCTTTTTATCTTCATTTTGTAAGGGGACCTTAAAGAACATATCTTTTACATCTAGCACCACCATCCATGGGTGTGCAAGTGCTTGTAGTGTGGTTGTTAGGTTTGCAGTGTTGGCTATTGCAGCTGTTAGAGGAGCTTTGCTGGTATTCACTGTTAGTTGCCATCTCCTGTTCAGTTTTTGGACTGGCCAAACCAGTGAATATGGGAAATGAATTCTGGAGATAATTTGTAATTTAAGATATTCCTTTTGCAAATTACTAGCAGTGTGAACCTTCCACTGCACAGTCAAAGCACAAGCTGTATGAGCAGCTGCCTGTCTCCTTGCAGTGTTCTGTTCCCTGACCAATTCATCAAATCTTTACAGTGAAGAGGAAATGCATGTGAAGAAAAGAGATTGCTAAATCCTTCAGGGAATAAAGTAGAACACATAGAAAGAAGGGAGTTATGCAATATGAGTGAGGATAAATATATACTTATTTAGGGCACTTCAAGTCTTTTCAGTTCCTCTGTACTATGTAGTTTTCTGCACATTTAGGCCTTAGGGATACATTCTGACGTCTATTAACTGCTTTTATTGACAAGCTTGAAATTTTACCTTGCCTTTTTCTTTTTTTTTTTTTTTTGATTTCTGTTGGCAAACTGTGGTTGTTTAGAACTGGAGTTATGAGGGGAACAGGTGGTGTTTGAGAAATTCCAGCAGGAATGTACTTCTCCATCTCTATTTGGCACATAAATACACACACTCTGCAGGAGAAATAAAGCAAAGCTGTCTCAAAACCTGTTTGTGTTAATGCACATACACTGAAGTTCATAGAGAAATAAGAAGAATGCATATATGAAAACCACTGCATTATCATTTTCATATAATTTATTTAGGATAAGACTAAATCCACAATTAAATAATACACAGTTGCATAAATAGAAAACTTTAAACAGAGGAGCCTTGTCCTCCACACTGAAGGGGAAATTCAAATTCACAATCTCTCACCTAAAGATACTTGGCTCTTTCTTCTTCTTAAATATGCAAATCTGTGGGTCTTTACATCAAGCACCTCTGCTGAGTGAATTGTAAAGGGAGAAATAATTCAGGCAATACTATACAGATTAGCATTTAAACATGTCCTTCACCCAGAGCAATCCTATGTCATTTCTGTCATTGTGAAAGCCACCCTTTTATATCCCTTTTAAGCACCTTCTCACTCACAACATTCTCATCCATTCAGGGATTGTAAATACTAGCGGGAAGCTTCTAATATGTGTTTTTAGATGCTAGAAGTGGCATCGGTACATAATTCAGTTGTGATGTTGTAAAATAATATGCAGTTATACAGAACTGCCTTATTACCTGAGGAAGTACTTCTCTGTGTGTGAGAAACGCACTAGCTCAGCGCAGAAACATAATTATGCCCTTTCTTTCCTTACTCTGCACTTCAACAGGATTTGCTGGAGAGTGGTTGTTTTCAGCTGTCATGCCTTTCTTGGAAGTTATATCATTACATAGTTTCAGACATTAAGAAAAAAACCCCGCAGCACCGATTACAATTCAGCCAGTGGTATTTCATGAACACTAAAAATGCCAAATCAAACTTGTAATGAGACTTTTTAATTCAAGCACCCTTATCTTTGTTTTGTCTCTGATTTTTACAACCTAGAGTGAAGACTGACCTTTCAAATGCCCTTCCTGTATGCATGCTATGAAACAGCACTGCCCAGATTTAGTGAAGTGTGGTCTGCTACATTGCAGTAAATGACTGAATTTTCACTTCAGTGGAATTTTTTTTTAATTTTACAGAACAGCTTAGTGTTGATCATCCTGTCGTGCTATCAACTCAGAGAGTTATGAAATAATGAGGGTGGATTCCTTCACACAGTCCCATCACTGTCCCGTTTCTTTCATTTGTAAGCTGCAAGAAGGGTCCTTAGGGAGGGAGATTCCTAGACCACTGCTGCTGTATTTTTTCTCCAGCAGAGCAGCATTCCACCCACCCATAAAAGCAAAACACCGTCCCAAATAAAAATCTTCAACCTCCAACTGCCGATGAGGCTGAATTTTAACCTCTAACATATTCTATCCTTTTTATATACTGGTGCACAACTTGGGTTATATGCAGTGGTATCAAAAGAACATGTTCCACCCTGCAAAGAAAATCATACAGAAAGCATTAGAAGGACTCTGGCTCATTAGAGATAAGCTGATAGGGAGGAAGAGGCAAAGAGGATAGGATGGCAACCAGAGTCACCACATAAGTGAATTGTTTTTTGTGGTAAAAAGTTATAAGATTAGAAATAAAAGTCACATTTAATAGTAACAACATGGGTCTCATTACTATGATCTAATGCTTGACTTTTCTGTGTTATCCTCAATATTTTACTCTCCTGGTCATTTAACTACTTTTCACCCCTGTTCAAATGTTTTTGCCAGCTGTCTCTAACTTTCCTGGTGCTGTAAAGCTCCTGAAACTTGTCTATGGCTTAGTACAACTTCATGCTCTGTACAGTCCTAAATGCATATTTTCTCCATATCTTCTCTTCTGCTTTCCTGTCTAGAGATAATTTGATATAGTGGCTAATAATTTATTTTACTATTAAAAAGACATTAACATAGAAGACGTTAACATAACTGATCAAATATAGTGGGAAAAATTATTGATCAAATGGAAGAGAAGATTAAGAATTATCTAAATCGATCAAACAGGCTTACATATCAGTACCTCTTTATCACTCCAGCTGGTTTTTTTTGTTTTCTTTTTTTTTTTTTTTTTAATTAATGAACATACTCCATAATAATCCTGATGTGGAAAATTACTGTTTGCAATGTATTTGCTACCTTTCTGCTTAAAGCTTACTACTTCTGCAAAAAATCATCAGCAACTCCACAGGATAATCTCTGCAAGGTAAATTCAATTGCAGTGAACTTTATGGCTAAACTGAGACCAGTACAAAATGAGAGTAATTTACAGCTAGATTAGGTATCTTAAAGTTACTGTGCAGTCACTGAGATTTTGTCACATCCCCATTTTTCTCAGTGGGAAACAAAATTTTGTAAGGCCTGTCTGTCCCTTTTATTTTTTGATGACCCTTATGAGATGAATATTTTCCACATCCTTAGCTCTTTTGTTTTGCTCTTGCACAACCAGCTCAGTTGTTCCAGTTTCACGGAATATTTCTCCACAGATCACAATGTGCACCTTATGCTAATGAATTACGAAAACATAACTGATATCTAGAATATTCATTAAAAAGGATGTAGAAACATGGATGGCACTCAGGGAGAAGCAGTTAGTGGGGGCCCCCAGATTATGTAAATCAGGATAGCTCAGCTGTTATCAACAGTTACTCTGGTTTACACCAACTGAAGTGATGGTTAGCTCTCTTTCAGCCTTATCAGCTTTTGCACTACTCCACTGAGATTCTTGACCTTCTTAGATTCAGAGCTATCTTCGTGTGTTTCCATGCTTCATACCATCTGCTGTTTATAGAGAGAAGGACTCATTAATGAAATCCTTCTGCGTGCAAGAGCAGGAAGCCTTTTTTCAAAAGCATAAGCCCCCCTTTTTCTTTGTGTTAAAACACCTCTGCACAACCCTCAACTATTGTGATAGTCTGTGCTAATGTACAGAACTGTTGACCATACCCACCCCACCCCAGTCTGCTGTGCTGTGGCACATGGGCTGAACTACTTACTCTGATGTTTACTATACTCCACAGTTATGATTTCTATTATAAGTCAAAAGGAGAGTACTTATCTTAGCCTACTCCACGGTTCATGTGAAAATTGTGGCCTCTTTGCTGAATATGAAAATGTCAGTAATTTTATGCAGACATATTTCTGATTACCCAGTGGTATCTTTACAAAAATAAAATTAAATCTTTCATTTCTTTTTTTTTTAACTCTCAAAGTGAAGCTTCCAAAAAAAAATAGTGTGTTTGCTATGATAAAATTGAAAGAGAGAATTACAGAGAAGCCAAGAATATATTAGGTCAGATTTTGCCAGTAGCAAATGTTTGCTTGCAAATAATAAACCCTGCACCAAGGAAACACGTAATGAATTTGCTGGAAAAGTCCAGATTTCCATGGACATGTTTTAAGTGCTTTTGCAAAATAAGATCAGTTACTTAACAACTTAAGATACAGAAATAAAAGTCTAATTTACTGAACAAAATACGTGTTTCGCTCTTTGTCTAAATTAAATGTTTAAGAAAAATGAAAGTGGCATTTAATATATGTTTGCCTACACTAGCAATTAGAAAAAAATGATCGTTGTGTTAATAAATTTGACAGTATTTCAGAATTTGTGGTTCTTACTTACCATGCATACACAGACCAGGAAGAGTAATAGCTTCCTCATGCAGCAAGGTCTATTGGGAAATTGTGGTAAACCAGGCAGAATGACGAAATTCTGTCCTGGTAAAGTCAGTATCTTGACTCCAGCAAAAATGATGTGCAATCACTGTTAACTTTATGGCTCGAAAGGGTGCAACTTCATGAAACCGATTTACTGTTTTCTGAGATGGCAGTAAATTGCATAAAAGGGAACACAATTTTTTCTTTAATTGCCTGGCTATAAGATTTGGGAGTCATGTCATCCTGTGTGTTTGTGTAATCCCTATGATCTGGACAGTTTTTTGTTAAAAGTATAATAATAATAGTATTTAGACATCAGAAGAGAAAACTGCATTATCAAGGAATTTTAGTAAGATACCTCTTACTGATTTAAAAGGGTCCATGAAGCTTAAACCCATACTAAAAGTATTGTGCCATGTTGGGGGAAAGAAAGGAACCTGCTAAGGCTGTTTAGACAGGACATATCATAACTCTTTGTTGCTACTTTGATTACAAAGATTTTAAAGGGAAATGTATTATATTCAGTAATGTTTTGATAATCAGGAAGTCATAACCCTTTCTTTAGAAAGGGTGAAAAGTAAGGCGAGTTCCTTCATAGAAGGGAAATTAGAAAGCTGTGCTGCCAGTAGGAATTTGACAATGTTCCTACAAATCTTTGAGATAAACCTACAAATGACATCCCGTTTGCTTTATGTGCCAGTTGACCTTATAGGCCAAATCTTGCCCTGTCCATGAAATATGGCTCAATTAAATAAGGCAGAAATAATTTGTGGTGACATTGAAATTTACCTGAAGAAAATGGATGAAAGAGTAAATGAGAAGGAGAAGCATGTGGTGCTGAAAAACAGAACATAGAGACAAAGGAAGTTAAGATCAGAAAAGAAAATTGCATTCCAGGCAAAATAGTAAGTGTCTACTCACAAGTTTGAGAATGTTAGATTACATTTATTTGTGAATTATTTTCCCCCTGAGACATATATGCACAGATGGCTAGTTACTCAGTTGAAAAATATTATATTAAACTAATATCTCTAAACTCAAGATAAGTGTGTGGGGGGGTGTCAGTCACATATAATTTTTTTGATTGAATTATTTACTTTGAAGGAAAAATACAGTTAAAACAGGGAAGAAGCAGATACAGAATTTGGTCCTTTCACTAAAGAATCAAAGAATATTAGTGCTCTGCTTATATTCCAGAGGGTATTATTATTTTTCAGGGTAGATTTCCCTAACTGAAAGGCCGTAATGCAAAAACACAGCAGCCGTTTTGTTCAATCTGTTTTACTGGCAGAGAGTATAATTCAACTAACTTCCTCCTGTGAATTAGAATTTCCAGTCAACCCATTCCCAGTTCAGAGTGAACCTCAGCAAATCTATAGACGGTAACTAGAGCTTAATGATATTTGGCCGTTTCATGGAGCTGTATCTTTTTTTTTTTTTAGCTTGTGGTATCTCAAGTAGACGTGAACTAGAAACTTAACATTAAGTAAAATTCAAACCCTGGCCACAAGCTGTCTTGAAGGAAAATTTTAAATTAATCTGGTAAAAAGCCAAAGCAGAATTTTTGTGCAGGACTATTTTGGTGGGCTAACTTTTGAATAGAAACTTGCTATGCTTGATTATTTATAGCATCTCATTTACATATGCAATCCAGCTAATTCTGTGTGGAAATGCCTTTCAGAATGTGTTTTTGCAAATGTGCATTTCTGCAAGCCCCATGGATATAAGCATTAACTAAAATAGTATCTGTTCTGTGCTGCTGTAATGCTTGCAGTCAGACTTCTATAACAGTCATTTGTCAGAATATTTTTCTAAGTAATTATGGAAAGAAAAATAGAAAGTTCCAGCTCTTTAGCAGAATTAAAATTGGACTAAAAAGACCCAATAGGGATTAGGTAAAAAACTATTAAAATATTCTATGTTGCCAGTTTGCTTATATAAATGAAACCCTTAGTAAGAGTTGAAGGCCTAGAATTTGCCAGCAATAAGAAAATTCACAGACAGGTAGACCAATCTGTTGCTATTTTTGTCGTTAGCATTTCTAAAGACTAATTATAAAATTCTTGAGGTTAACTTTGTCTGAACAGCAAAGATATGAGTAAGGCATGCTTTGATAGTAGATGTAGCAAAAGGATTATCTATGCTGAAGTCATACATGTAACTTGCAGGGTAAGTAATTTCTCTGCTGCTGTACCTGGGCTGTTGCTCAGAACTAAGCCTGGCTAACAAGGCCCAGCTTTGGCATCTCTATGGCACACTTTGGTTTACTGCTATGACTACACAAAAGTTGCCAGTAGTGCAGTTCAGATATTTTTTCAAGATAAGAACTGAAATGTGTCTATCCTCCATCATTTTCCCACATCTTTGTAGACTGATGCCTGGAGCCTTCTGAACTGCAGGTTTTAAAAGCTGTCCTTTGAGCCTGTCCATAGCCTGAGATGAGAGTCAGCAAGACAATATGGCTTGGAAATGATCTTACCCATACACATTTTAGGGCTGAACAAGCTATAAATAAATACCACATTAATTTGCTGGTGATTTGGGGAATTGTATAGCAAACAGGTACATCCATTCTGTGTGAGAATGGATGAAATCTCTTCCGGTTTGTAAAAGGATAAAAATAATTATATGAAAGGAGAAAATGTAAAAGAAAAGTTTATTTGTTCCATTCAGTCATTTCCACTTGGGACATAATATTAGGCAGAAATTATTAGCAATGGTTAAGAGGTATAGAGTGCCACAGTGTCCTTAGATTGGCTTGACGTACACCAATGAACCTACCTGTGCAGATCTTGGTGCTGTGTCATGTGGTGCAGAAAACCTCTGTGTTGTACAGTCCTGCAAATGGTGCAGCTGTGCATATTCCTGGTATCACTAACTAAATAAGGGCATTAAGCATCTCCTGAGCATATCAGTAGACAACTGTAAAGGCAAGAAATGGTACAATTCATTTAAGTAGATAAAAACAGGTTTTGTTTGTTTTTACACAATATCTTAATCCAAAGATTTTGGAAATAAACTGAAAAGAAAATATTGTTTCTGATTTAGTAACAAAAGCAGTGCTTCATCTCACTCTCTGGTCAAAACATAGTTATTCACAGAGCTCCATTTTCCAGCACAAAGAATGGATTTGGCAAAAAAACACACACAGTTCTGGAACTGAATAGCATATTGAGTGGGTGGCTTTTCTTCTTTCTTCAGTGAAGTTCAGTCTCTTTGTTTTATCTGGCAAAAGGAAATTGATATCTGGAAACAGTATCACAATATGACATAATGTCTTGAATGCTAAAATTCCAGGAAATATTTACGCGCACTGAAGGAGCATATATTTTACTAAGAAGGGCTTAGATCTATGCTGCTAAGGAAAGAAGATCACTTTCAAGGATCAGTGTCTCAGGCAGATTCCTGTACATCACAAAACTAGAACATCTTGAACTCCACAACAAAAGTCTTATTAAAAAGTTTGTTTGATGTAATGTTTATACATAGGTGTATGTTTTTTATGTACAGACATAGCATGCTGTGTTTAAAATTAGTAATTGAATATCAAATACATTGTAAAAGTCATAGATGGCCCAGACTTGCATCATACATAGTAACATTTAATGACATATTCATCATTAAATTATGCCCTTGACTCTCTCTCAGCAACTGCATTTGTCACGGTGTTTCTGTAAAGTTTGGAATATGAAGGAGATGAAGCGTTTGAAGGCTGAAAATACAGATTAACAAATTACATGACTGGCAGTAGGTAGGCATAGGAAATTATATATATTAAGAACCTCTATACATAAAATGAATCCTTTTGCTTTTTAAAAAAATTCTTTACTTATTCAAATATATTCCCATAGTCCCTGTTTCAGCTTGCCATGCTTTAATAGGGTTAATGCTTCTCTGATGCAAAGTATTTCAATAATTCAATTCATGTGTTTAAAATTTATTAAAAGCCTTTTGAAAGCATTTATAAACAAGACTGAAAAAAGAAAGGTAATTACCTATGGTCACTGCTTCTAGCACAGTCTTGTTCTTTCATGTTAACATTGTCTTGATTTATCTGTCTTTTGCCTATTTGTTCACATATTTATATTGGAAGCAGCTCATATTTATTCATGAGCAGTTTTCTGGGGGTCAATGAAAATGCTACAGATGTATGTGAAGTATAATTTAGATGCATTAGAAACAAGTACAATTTTTCCCTGCACTGGTACTATCATTAGAGCTACTTTTATTTATGAAACAAGCAAGGTAAATGGTGTAGTCAGAAAGTATTTGTGAACTTCTTTGCAGATCATGATTCAAGACCCTAATTAGACCTCGGGGAAAGAAAACAAAACTGATAGCATACCTTATATTCACAGTAAAAACATTCAGAACCTGGTCTTTATGTTTGTATAAACCTGACAAAATGTTGCTGGACATTCTTTTTGGAGAGTATACCTGTACCTAAAAGGTAGCGTAAACAGTTTAAATTACTTTCCTGAGTAATGTAACACATCCTGAACATAGTTTCTGCATCCTGAAAAATTAACCTAACTGACCAACATTCTACATCCAGAAGTTGTATGTCATTTGTTAGCATGGCAAGCAAAATAATTTAGAAGTTTAATACAAACCAAAGAATGTGTTCAGAGATAAGAATTATTCAGTGTTCCATGCTGAGATACAAACCAGGACCGATGAATTTAAATTATCAGAATCCTAGTGACCAATTCTGCCTCCGTATGAAGAAGTTTACCCTATTTTTCTTATCTAATAACTTTAGGGTTTACCTCATTTGATTGGCCATTGATTATTTTTCCTTTTCTTCTATTTTCCTTCCTTACACTCCTAGACGTGGTTAGATTCTATTTAGATACTTATTTAACTGGATATGTGTTTTACTATGGCAAAGAAACAATTTTTTAGAAAGTTCAAAGTTTGAATTAAAAAAAAATCTTCACTTTTCAGACAATTTTTAGGAGATGCAGAAAGGGACTAAAGACCATCAGGTTTTATTCCTGATTTTCATTTAGTCACTAATAGAGAATTCAGTCCACCCTTCAGATGATCTTTCTATCTTGGTGGCAGTAAGAGCATCATCACAAAACAAGCTGTATTCTTGTATGGATTTTTCTGAATTGCTAGTCTGGTGTCATGATGACACCTTATGCTATGACTTTTTTTTTTTTTTAATTTCAAGATAGTAAATACTTATACTTTCCATTAACTTCAATCAACTTTGGTTAACAATTTTTCATGCGGATTTTATATAGCTGCTTTGAATGCCATATTGCAAAATGTGAATCCATTCATATATTTAGTTACAAATAGATGATTTACCAAATGAAAATATTACCCTCATTTTTAGTTACTTATTTTAGGTAGCAGAAAGACCTTTTATAATACTGCTACAATAGTTGGAAAAAACCCAGGCTCTTCTTCTATGTGTAGTTCAAATTGTATTATGGAATCACTGGCACTAATAACTTTTGCCTTTTTTGAGATCAGACAAGTCCAGTGCTGAGACTGTCTTAAAGGTTACCTGAAAGAGGACTGGTTTTAGAGGCAAAGGGTAAGAAATGTAGTGTGCTATCCCTCTCATTATTTTATTTCCATGAAATAATTTATCTCCATCTGCATTCTTTTTTTTAATATACATATATATATATATATTCATGTTCATATATTTTTGTCAATAACCCACCTCCAGAAAGTTCCACTTTTTGATAAGGCCTAGATGTAAGTATATACTTGTAATCTAGATCGTGAACCACTGCTCTGTAATTACCTCCTTTTATTAGTTTACATCCAGAAAAATTATTGACTGTATTACAGGTTTTTATGTTCTAGTTTAGGTTCATAACCTGGCACACAATTCGTAGACAAAGTGTGCATTTTTTGCTGCCTTCTTAATAAATTATTCAGATTTTTGAAAACATTTTGAAAAAGTGCAAGAAAACATAATAATTTTTGAAAGAAAATTTTATGATGCAATTATTAACATTTTGCAGAACAAATTAAAAAAAAAGACAAGCAAGATATGAAAAATTATCTGCTAAGTTATATATTTAAAAAAATATTTTGTTTCCTTATAGCTTTCCTGAATTGTGAAATAGCTGTTACTTTTTTTCTTACTTGAAAAGTCTAGTTTCTGAACTACGTTATGATTTCAAAAGAGTGTAAGATATCCAGTATATTATTGACTGAAATACTGAACCCTATGCTATATGAAGCATCAATCCTTGAAGATAATAATAATGATAATTAATAATAATAATAATAATAATTACTTACAAGAACTATATTTGCTGTCATTACTTTTCAGACAATGCATAAAACCAACTCATTAAAACACAGTGAAGACCAGTAAGGTTATGCATAAGCATGTATGTGCACTACTTCTTAGACAAAAAGTTACTCATTCATCTTTTCCATTGCAGAAATAGATTTAAGAAATAAAGGACAGACCCTAATTAACCTGAGGGAAGGAGCACACTGTCCTTCTAGGACCAAAATAGAATCATTGCTTTTAAGCACAAAATGTGATGGATCTAATCAGATTAGCTTTCGGTGGTATGACAACAAATACTGTGGAGGTACCCTGACATCTATTTGGAGAAGGGATGGCACGACAGCATCTCTGGGGATGGTTGCTCTCAGCATCCTTCTGTGCCTGGGAGCATCCCCTGTGTAAATCTCTAGGAAACAAAGCAGGAAGTGGGTACAAGTCTGGGTCAAGAAGTAGCTGCATAATTTTCAGGCAGTTATCTCATAATTTAACCTTCCAAGTGGACAGGATAATAAGAACCTCTAATATTCCCTAACAAAAATTTCAAAGAGGAAACTCTGTTAAAAGTCCTGGTTCTATTTCCATGTCTGTAAAATGTAATGCTTAACAGATGCAGGCTGGAGGAGGAGAAAGTAAGAGGCCAGATTCCACCTTCTAACAAATCTGCAGAACTTTCTACTTTACAGAAGTGAAATATTTCCTTAAGTTTACAACCCATTCTGTGAGGATGGCTGGGTTTCTGCTTATCCTTCCAACATATTTTCTCCTGAAAAATGTTATTTCAGCTTGCTGTTATTGGCCATACTCCTTCCCCTTTCCCCTCAGATATTCAGTGATGTTGAGACTCAAGTGATTAATAGCTAGGTTTTTGAAGATGTTGCTGGTAATGGAGTTCAGTATAATAAGGTAAAGCTCAGATAACAGTGATTCACAGTGTGTTGCTTCTCTGATTTCCTTGTCTTCTGAGATCCTGGCATCTCCAGCAAGGGCCAGTAGCACTAGACAAGGTGGTGTAAATGCGTGTGTCTTTCGCAGCTTCCCCTGGGACAATTCAGGTTTTGACTATGTAATGAAAGCGACACTGAAAACTTTGCTTTATTTCTTTCTGTAATTGAACTGGCTTGAACCAGTCCATAAGCAGATGTTTACAGACCTCAAACAATAGAACACCAGCAAGAGCTTGGGAAGGTATTTGCGGATGTGTTTCCTCCACTGAATCTCAAACCCTCAGAAATAGTTTAAACTTCATAAGAACAGTGTAGTGTCCATCTTTGCCTTTAAATCACTTTGAAGCCGACTGTACTTCTGTGCAGGAGAGTAAGAAGGGATTAGTACCTAATCAAATAGATACTTAGATAAGAGACAAATATTTTGATTTATCCATTCTGTACTGTTGAGAAGATGTTAATGCATCTGATATGCAGTGTTTCAAGAGTAGGTGGTATGGTGCTTCCAGTGCATTCCTACAGTTTAACAGCATAACAGAACTGTCTTTGAAGAGACAGCAAACATTTTTAGTCTCAGGATCACATGACCACATCCTGTCTAGGAGTGGTCTTGAACTAAACTGTCTAACTAATTGAAATGTTGCTTCAGTCCACTATGGGGGAAAAAAACCCAAAACTAAGAAGAAAGAAAATAAAAAGAAAGAAAAAAGAGGAAGAAAATGATCCACCTTTTTTGGAACAGTTTTTGCCCACTTTTCACACAACTTTAAACTTTTTCTTACTCTGCAGTGTGTGTAAAACTGCAAAAGTACAATAATAAATTGCTAAAGTGCAATTGTCATGAGTTGGGGATTAGAGATAAATTTGCAAATATGGAAGCTGTAGATCAGTAACTCTGTCAAACATGAACTTATGATAAGTAACTATTTTCAACAGAAAAACCATGTATAATGAAAGATCGAGCAAAGGAATATGTACCTTCAACGTGATGTTAATTGTATTAAAGGTCTAAATATATGATAGGTTCAAAAGTAGTACTAAGAAATCTGGCAAAGGTCTTTTAAATAGGTAAGCAACATATCTCAACAGAAATTTGATATGATTTACTTTGTAAGTAGCTCTTATTGTCCTTTCCTCCCTCCCACCCCTCAGTTCTATTAAGAGTTTTCAATGGATTCACTGCTATATGAAGACTCTTATGTACTGGCATACTAAGAACATTGCTTGCAAAAGCCGGTCTTTATGGGGAGAAGGTTTAATATCATGGAAGGTCAGACACAGATGTACTGATTGTGTACCTTGACTTGTTGACGTCTTTTTCCCAGAGCATAGTGAAGTGTCACAGATTATCTTTAGGTGAAGTTGTTGAGAAATGCTGGAAGAGAGGGACAGCAGCTTTCTGAAAGTACTTGCATCATGCCTGATAGGGACATACAGCAGAGGATGACCCCTTTCTAGAACAATTTCTAGAGAATGGCTCTTATTCAAAACCCATACATAATCTCCCCTTCAAATACAAATTCCTCTATTGTCAAAACTGTTGTCAAACTATTGTCAAAGTATTTAAGGTGCTCAAAATGCAAAGGCCTTTGGGGAAGAATCCTTCATACAAAGATAAATAATATATAATTAAGTTAGAAACCAGAATTAACAATATTAAAAGTTAATACAGTGATGGGATATCATTCGAAGATGCATATTTTAAGTTCATCCATAATAGGAGAAGATCAGATAACTGAAAAATATTTCAGGCATGCCCAACTTTTGTATTTTTGTTGTCTTACCTTTCCCTTTCTTTTATAAAACTTACTATGTTTTGGGCATCTCCAGTAAATGCTCTCTAAAAATTGCCAGTAATAGATACTCAGATTAGAGACTGAAATATTTTGAATGATCCATTTTCTACTACTTCGGGCAAGCAATCAGGGGATAGGAGCACCAGAGGATAAAGACAGCATACATATATCATTTACAGTTGTCATTGGATTTTTTCTCTAGGAATTCATTTTCTGTTGAGTAAATACATCTATTTTTGTCTTCAAAGTGCCCTGTGCCAGTAAGTTCATAATTTTTTTTAGAATTATTAAAAACAAGCCCACCCTTTACAGAGAATTTTTCTTTGTGGTCAGTTTATTTTCTTGATATCCCTTACATTCTGTCTTTTTGACAGATGACCATTATTCAGAGAAGTATCTTACTAAGCTAATTGCAAATGCTTTTGTTATGTGAGTGAATACTGGTGAGTCCATCATTCTGGAGCACAGTGTTATTAAGCTGTGCAGAGCTGACTGCTTTGACCTTGTGTAGTTTTGGAGTAAAGCAACAGGTTTGTCTTTCCTGTTGACTATGGGGTTTAGAAACCTGATGCTCAAAGTGGCAGAGAGGACGTACCCTTCTCTTTGCCCTTTCTAGTAAGGCTTTAAGTTGCACACTTGATGGTCTCCTTTTCCTTTGCTGATTTAGTTTTTCTTGCTTCTTTCCTCTGCTCACTTTATTTTCCACATAACATTTCCTGGGGATTCCTCTTTTTCATAGTGACTATTACATTGCCTTCTTTGCTTTATGAGCTGAAATAGCAGCAAACAAGTACGCAGCCCATCATCAAAGGACGTAATTAACAACAAACTTCCTACACTTCACAAGGTACTACAGGTTTTCCTATGTCCACATAGTAAAAAAATAAGGCTGAGGATTGTATGGTGGCTTCAGTGAAGCTAATTGCAACCTTCCATAGATTTCAATTAGAGAGCAATTAATCCCTCTTTGTTCAGCTGTGCACAATGACTTGTGCAGTACCTAATTCGCACTGTGCCTGGAAAGTGCTGAGTTAAGCACTTTAAAATTTGAATGTGTAGTAATACAGGAATTCTAGCATGATTTCTTTTGAGCACAGATCTAAATCTGTGAATGTTTTAACACAGTCAGGTAGTTAAAAAAGCTATTTATAGATGTCTACCCAAAACAGAGCTGGGAGATCTTAGACCTTTCCTATATAGTGTCGAGTTGTGTCTGGTTGTCCTATAATGCATAGACTCAAAAGATACACAAAAATACACAAAGCAAAGCCCAGTAATCCAGAAGGTTTGGAGACTTAGAAAAAAGTATAGGTAATAAGATAATTTGTTAGAATGGCTCTGGTCTCCATTTAATGTTTTATATGTTCTTTTTAGGTCATTTTAAGTAAGAGGGGAAAATAGCAATAAATGTTAACAATCTAATTTAGTTTTACTAGAGAAAATCTGAATGCAATGAAATTTCTCAAAATAGTTTTAAGCTGAAGCCTGTATAAATGTTCCTATTAAAAGTATTCCTATTTGAAATCTGATTGAGTGCAATGTGCTTCTTACAGTGGCCAGGATTTGGGATAAATTTTATATAAGTGGCAACAACAACAAACCACAATTTTTATGGTCAGAACTTCTACTGAATTGCTATTATTAGTGATCTGGATGGAGTTTAAATAGCTGTCCCAGCATGTTTTTGGACTATGAATGAAGTTAAGCAGGAACTTAGCTCAACATCTCCAAAACCAAAACTCTGTTTCTTAAAGAACTCTAGAGTCTAAAACAAGTACTGAGGCACCTTCACTGCTAGGTAACTCTTGTCACATGAGATTTCAGTCATGTTCTTGATGTTAAATATTTAATATCTGGTTACCCCTTTTTATGCCCTATTGTAAGGGCACTACATCACTCACTATATGTCAAGTTTCCATTTCAATAGAATGGTGTGATGGGTGCTATTTTGAAAACACTCTTAGCTCACCTCTGCAAGCATCCGTATATTTCTATGAATACCTCTAGAATTTATTTCAAATACTTTAGTGGGAATGCCACTGAATACGTTCTAATAAAAATCAGCAGTTGAAGCTATTCAGCCACAAGTAGTGTAATAATCAATGCTTTTGAAATATGAAATCTGAAATCAGCTGATAAATGTAGACTGCACCATCGCTGCTTTTCCATTGGCAAAAGTCTCCAGAGGTCTGCATTTTCCAGTCATTCAAGTCACAGCTGACCAATGGGGGTTCATCATTCCATTTTGGTCTGCTCATATGACTTCATGGCATTTCTCCATGGCATTTGTTAGTAACAGAAGATTTCACGTTTAGTTGGTTGGTTTTTGACATGAAACATGTACTATAAAGAGTATATACTATATAGTATATACTATACACTATTCATTCTTATATTGAGCTTAATTTTAAATTTTTTATCTTGTTTTGAATTCTGCTGGGAAAGTAACATCTTACCTGTACTTGCTTCCCTCTAATCACTATATGTTAATAAAATAAAAATCCTTTCATTCTATCAAGGTACAGACTTCAGATATGGGTAGATAATGAAAACATGCACACAGCCCACAGGCCTCTGAATCATATATCTTTTCTCAACTAAACACTTCTTTTTTTCTCACTGTACACATTTCAGCTTGGTTTTATGTTAATAAGTTTGTTATATAGCATTGATCAACAAACTTTATTTATTAAAGTGATAATTTTTTATATAAAACTCTTTGTAGGAAAAGGGTGCTTCACAAATTTTATATTATGCTGTTTTCACGCTTGCTTCTGGAACTAGGAAAATTCTGTAAATTATGGTGATTATTTGTGATTTTCATAAATGGGAATGTCTCTTCAATAAAATCAATACATCAAGAAAATTTTCCTGTATTTTCTCTTTGTTTTATGCGCACAATTATGTTAAATATTACTAAGGTGTGCTTCGAAAGTGTACACTATCCCAGGGCAAATTGACCTAGAAGGTTATTGCTTTAAAAAATATATGAATGTTTTGAATTTACTTGATCTGTTCATTTTCATTTGTTCTGATTTTTTCCACCTTTTTTTCTTTCCCAGTGACTAAATTCTTACACCTTTCTGCCAATTAAATTTTGAAGAGACAAGAGGAAATGGAAACGCAAAAAGATTCCTTCAGAAGATAAGGTCACTATTACCTCTTCACTGATGAATTGTAGTTCTCATCAAATGTAAACCACCTTGATGCACAGCAGTCCCTACCTACTGCCAGTGTGTCCTTATTTTTATGTAAGTCTTCCTATACTGTCATCTGCATCAGAAATCTTCTGCATTTAGTTTGAAGTATGAAATTATGTGCTGAGAAATATTCAGCAGTTCTTTATTGGTTCCTAGTCTGTCCACACAAAGAAAAGGATTTGAAGCTATCTTGAATATGGTGCTGTGTTATACAAGTTATATTCACAATATTTCACTCCGGTTCCCTGTTCATGCCTCACAATCTGCTCCACATCTTAATGTCTCTGTTTTATCCCTTAAAAGAAAATCCATTTTCTTTCGCAAACGCAAACCCTAAGATGTATGCGGGAAATATATTAAGGTATCCAGACAAGGGATGGAAAACCTTATGATAGAAGCTTGCACCAATTATCTTCATTTTGATAGTAGGTGATCACTTAATTTCTGTCTAGAGCTCAGACACTCCTCCCCGCCCCCAAAAAAACCCAAACCAAAAGCCCTCAAAAATTGCCCCCAAAAACAAAAAACACACAAACACACCCAAACCAAACCAAAAAAAAAAAAAAAAAGAAGAGAATGAATGAAATTTCTGCTAAAACAAAGAATTTAAACTCCAATATTTTCCTTAAAAAATTAACTTCTCCCCAGACACACAAGTGATCCTGGCAGACTGATGGTCTTTCTTACCACTTAATCTAAACTGCTAAGAACTATTGTAGTTCTCTATTTCCAGCTAACAATGACCTACTTTGAGCTACAGATTTTTGTTAAGTAAAAACCCATTAAAAGAAAAAAAAAGTTCCCTCCAGGCCATCTGTTGTTTATTTTTCCTATTAGCAGCAAACGGTTCTCTTGGAGAACAGGGGTCAGTCACTTCCACAAGAAATGGGAACATTTTGCCCTTTCATTTGCTGCTTTGTAAATAGTAGCAGGTATTACCTTTCCCTCACAATATTTAAACAGGTAGAAGTGGGTAATGTGATAATGCAGTCTTTGCAACTATTCATATTTGAATTCACTATAACACATCAGCTGAGTGTGGATTTATGATCTCCTACTCCATGACGTTTCTTTTGGAAAAGGGTGCAATTTTCTGATTAAAATTTTTCTTTCATTGCATGTTTTATCTTTAAGCTTCTGACAAGATAATGGCATGACACGTCTTATCCTACCAGCATTTCTAATATTTGTATTTTTTCTTTAGTTTAACTGCATTTTGTTTAGCTAGGAATATATTTTCCTGTAAATTAAAAATATCACTCGTGAGCTCAAAATGAGCAGTTCAGGTATTGTTTTTTCTTCAGAATACTCACTGTTATTAGCCAACTCTGAATAAAAGGGACCTTACAACATGCATTTTCTGTAGCATGAAGAAGAAGAAAAGAAGTAGAAATATGCTGCATTTTTTATAATAATTATATGCACTGCAGGAATGGATGGATTTATTTCTTAACTAGTTGAAATACAGAGATGTACACATGCAACTATCTTTACAAAATAATTTTTGCAACCTCTAAAGATAAGGAAGGACAGAGCAGTAGGTGTTATTTGAAGATATGGATAGTGAATCATATAGTTGCAGTGAGTAAAATATTGAGTTTTTAATGAGACATATAAATAATTGGTAACACAGGCAATAAGATCTTTTCCCCCTCATTTTAATTTTCTAAAATTGGAACTGTGTGATGAGCAGTAAATTATTCTTTTCATTTACTGTCATACTTAATAATAATTATCTTTTTAATGTTCCTCAATCTATTTAGAAGCTAGATATCAGTCATAATTCTGGAGGCAAGGAAAAAATATAGACCAGGACTGCATTATTTCTTTTGGTTTCCCTCCACGTGATTGTGTTGATCCACTTTAAATTAACTTTATTAAAAGTAAACCCTAATTTATTTAATTCACACTATGTAATCCAACTTGAACAATGCATGAGATGAAAAAGATTCTTCAGAAATAAAATATGAGACTCTGATGACAATCAGTTGTAACTCTATTCATTTCTGTAAGTATTTTGTGATGAGCTCATATATATATATATATATATATA
>WBMZ01013985.1:189370-281987 GCA_013400975.1 Atrichornis clamosus
TATATAAATTTGGGGACATCTGGGGATTTTAGTAGTTAACTGATTCTAGCAGTCAGTGTGTGCTAGTAATGATTACAGAGAGGGTTGTAGCCTCTAAGGAACAGACATTATTTTAAGGAATTATGGAATCACTCTTAGTCAAGCTTTAGCGTTTTACTATCTTTTTTAGTGCCAGTACTAACTGATATGCGGTGTAAGTGAAGTATTCAAACAATCATTTCCATACACTGAATTACTGTCCCAGTAAGTGTTTGCTTGTTCTGGTTATTTTTATCACATTTTGCTTTTGCAGGATAAGCTGGAACCATTAATGTGACAGTTTCAGATGATTATACTACACCAATGCCAGCACAATTTATGTAAGCTACTTTTTTGCATCTGTTCCATAACATATGCTTCAAAATATTCATCATACTGAAATACAGAAAGCAGAAAGGTCGTTGCTTTTGTTTTGATTTCCTCAGCTTCCCTACCAAAACATAAAGTCAAACCACATGGATTCTTGAGGATTATAAACCTGTACCATAAATTTTGATACAGGACTATAATCAGTGTTACAATGAGCAGATTTGAAATAAAGTAACCCTGTGTTAGGAAAGACATGCATATAAGTCAAACAGAAAAAAACATTCTGTCCAAACATATGCTACCACTATTTTTTTAAAATATAATTTTATTGAATTTAAAGATTGTGAAAAGCTAGCCTAATACTGTGGAAAAATACCTGTCACCTCCTTGTTTATTTTCATTCACCTTCCTCAGGTCTGACCAGCTTGCTATCCTGAGGTTGATGCACCACCAATGGGGCAAGGAGGAAAGGATCCTCCTGAAACTCCTGCTCAGAGCCCACACTGAATGGAATCCTTCCTGTGTTGGAATCAGAAGATATTTTTGCAATGTTTACACTGGAGCCAGGCTTAAAACAGCACTGTGGGTTAAAGTTTGCAATCTATTTATAAAATAGCATGGTCATTTTTTTGTTTGTTTTATCTTGAAACCATTCTTTGTTCATGTTATCATACTGTTTGCTTTGACCACCACTGCATTTTAAGCATAGCTTTTCACTGAGCTTCCCTAATGGCACTCATGTCACCCTTTTTTCACTTGAGTTAACATGTAAATTAATGTGAATCATCAAAGTAAGGAAAAAATGTGGAGTTCTGAAGGGAAGACAGTCAGTGTAAGTAAGAAGAAGAAAAATGTTTCTGATTTTTCCTTAGTAATAATATTGTAAGAAACAAGAAATAGTAATGGACATTCTGTTTACCAGAATTATATGTAAGTTGACCAGTCCACTCTAGGACGTTATTAAAGACAAATTGAAGAACATCAACAGTTCATCTGTGACAGCACTTCAAATTATTGTCCATAAAAGGAATTAGGACTTTTTAAATTCTAACTATGAGTAGTGTCTCTTTTTTCATCGGAGAAAGTGAAAAAAAGATAATATTTTAAAATTTAGGATTATATATATCTTGCATGAGAAAAGGTATTGGGTTTTAATCAAATTTTCTCATAGCTATACAACAAAGCCTAACATTTTTCATTGGAAAATATCTCTAAGACGAAAGCTAGAAATGGAAACATTCAAAGCAGGTGCTAGAAAACTTAAGACTGATTTATTTACATTTGTGATTGTTTTCCCCTTCCCTTTTGTCCCCTTCCTGGCTATTTTAGAGGTATGTCTAGCATGTACGTCTTTTCATAACTTGAAAATCCACAAAAGATTTTGACTTTTGACTAAAACAGGAGGTATTCTTTAATATCTCAGTAGGTCTTTTGGGAAGACACAATTGTTTTCAATTTTTTGGAAAGAAGTGGTATATCAATATAGATTTTCTATTACCTATGAGGTGAAAGTCAAGAAAGCTGCAAGACTAGAAGACCTTATTCACAGGATGAAAGTGATAATGTTAATTATGTATCACTGTGGTAATTGATTGCTTAAGGGTGCAACTTTGGTCTTTTACTTTAGCTCAATGAAGTATAAAATGAAACAAGGCATGATTTTAGAATTAAGTAAAATTTTAAATCAGAGCTGTAAGTGTTAGACACAAAAGTACAGTGAGAGTAAAACAAAAGTGAGCAGGGTTTGAAAAATCCTGCAATTACTGTCCTTCCAATATCACTAAACAGAGCTTCAAAACAACAAAAGGCTGTAGTTGCAGTGCCTTTATGATTGCATTGGTATTCTGTACTTGGATTCAGCATAAAGGTGAAATGCAATTCAATCAGTTGAATTCACATATTTCATAGCAGGTAGTACATGAATGAATGTGTGTGACCTATTTTTTTTTTTACTCAAAACACTGAAAAAATGAGCTAAGGTGGAGTACTGGATAATGCACAGCACTGTTCAAAATTTTTCTTTGGGGTAGCTGAGAAATTTTCCTTTGAACTTTCTACCTTTGGACTTCAGCACATTCACGGAAGGTATCAGATAAACATTCCAGATACAAATTCAAATTTGTATGAACTCTTATATTACTTCTAAAAGCAGCTTGAGACATCCATTTCTGTAAATACTCTCAGAACAGCTATCTACTCTTTCAAATTTATATAATTCCCCTTAGAAAGTATAAGCAATATTCCAGTCTTTGCACAGAATGGTGTTGTCTGTACAGATCTTCAATGGCAAGCAGTTTCCTTCTGAGTGAAATGCACAATATCTGATACTGCTAGCTCCTGTTGTCAATGTGAGCTTTAACAAAACCCATACATGTGGATGCCTGTATCACTAGTTTTCAGTTCAAGTGGTATTTGCTTTTTTCGTGGTACGTATTAAATAATGCATAAATTGGTTCGCTGGATGCTTCTCATTTTCAGAGTATCTGGTATTTTACTTTAGGGAATGTTTTGTTCCCTGCTCATTCTTTGAGTTCTTTAGTACTCTACGCAATTTTAAGCATTTAAAATTATAATTTTAAATATTTGTCCAACTTATAATGCTCTGGATCTTGTGTCAATGACATTCAGTCTTCTTTCCTAATATTTCTTTCCATAATATAATTCACCTTTCATAAAAAATGTAGAAACCCTTCTGAAAACAAACATTACATCGATTCCCATGGAATGAGGATGCTTTGTACTGGCTTCTACTCATGAATGACAATATGAGGAAATGAGAAGGGTTTTTACCATGAAGACCATCTCAAGGAGTAGAGGGAAGCTGGTGATGCTGGATAGACACTAGGGCTATTGAACAACAGGGTTTTATCTTTTTGGATGTCAGATCTCTCCTAGAAAATCTTTTCAGCTGAAGTGGCAAGAATTGATGGACTTCAGTCCTAAAGAACAACATGATATCAGAATTTCATCCCTCCATTCAGAGAGAGCCTCAGTGAGGTAATATTACCTTTAGTTCTGTACCTGTTTTTTTTCATTTAGAGATTATATTATTACTGGTTTTCATAATATGGAGTAAGATTTCTCAGTTCTGCTAATATTAATGTCTGTTTACATGGGAGGACAGACGTGTCAGAGCAGATACCCGGTGGGACAAACAATAAAAATCTTATATTCAGAAAAAGCAACAATTCATTTCCAAGCTCTGGCCAGGAGGTGACAGGGTCATTGAAGGGAGTGTGGAAGTTGTCCAGCCACTAAGTCCTTCTCTCATATTCAGTTTCATTGATGCCTCGAGCTTGATTTTCAATAGCAACTGTGCTGGCACAGGAAGAACAAGTCTGTGCTGCAGGACGGTTTGTGCCAAGTGCCCCAAATCCAGGTAATAGATATACTGAGGGGTTTATCTTGACCCAGTAACAGTGGATCCCGTAGTGTGAGAATCCATTAGCAACTGAAGAATATTAACTGGAAAATCTGAAGCGAATATTCTTGTTTATTGCACTGCTAGAAACCTGGGCCACAAGACAGTTCCACCATGCAAATGCATTGTGGTAAATGAGATTAAGCAGGATCCAGATCCATTTCAAAATGCACTCCTTATCAAAAGTAAAATCCTAATGCAGATGCATCCTGTGAATCTCTTTGCCTGTAAGTAATTTAATCATTTTGCCTTATTTCAGAATTAAAAACAAAAAAACCAAAGCCCAACAATAATTGCAAATATGTATTTTTCAGTCTGTTCTTTGCTACTGGAGACTTGAAAAATATCTCTGGAAGCAGAAAATCGTTTTCACAAGAAGAAAACCTCTCTTTCACAAAATATGCTTTGCAATCATAGGTGATGGTTGTAAAATATGTCATTGAATTAATCCTAAATAATACATACATGCACTAGAATTTCACCTTTTTCACTACATAAAAAACGTAAATAAACCCCAAAACTTATTGATTTACTGACTGAATGCTTCATTTCACTAGTTTTCTGAAACAAAGACATTAACAAAAAGCTTGCTTGCACAGCATAAAACACAAATGATCACAATGATCAATGTCACCTAATTTAAGTAATAAGTATGTGATCCTTTCAATATTGTTTTATTAAATCTATTCTTTGGATTTTGCAATAATGTCTTCCTATCTAACAAATACTTAGGAAACTTTGAACTTGATACTTGAAATAATAGATATTCAGAGTCATTATCAATGATGCAGTTTCTAAATTTAATTCAGATTCCATTGTTGCCTCAGTGCTGACATTGATTCCCTTGCGCGGGAAGTCACATTGTTCCTGGAGATACCACTCACATTATAGTAATGCATTGAGCTGCTATACCCTGGGGATGGATATTTTACTCTCCAAAGCATTTGTTGATTTATCCCACAGTAAAGAATCTCCAGGTTGTGAATTCAGCACTACAGACCTGACTGCTACCTCTGTGTTGATATTGATTCCCCTGAACAGTTTACAGATGCAGTTCGTCTCATGACCAGTGATTGCTCCTGTGAACATGAGCAAAAATCCTTTTCCAAGCAATAGCACCTTTCACCCATGATGAGTTTTAATGCTTGCATGAATGTAGGATGATCCCAAAATGTGTTTTGAGGACAAAGTCACTTTTCTCCAAGCATATCCACTAGCTTAGATACATATGGTGTTGCCACTGTTTGGCACAAGTCTTGTGCTAGCAAAGCACCATAAGTTGTCTAATGCTGAGAAGACCAACCTCTAACTTGTTATTGGTTTCAGCTTCACTTTGTGCTATTGCTCAGAGATTATCCTACCAAACGCTGTGTTCAGTAAGGATGAGTAATCTTTGGATAACTTAAGTTACAAATAGAAAAATGTTTAGAGCATCAGATTTCTGGAAAATGTTTGAAAGTGTTGGTAAATAAAACCAAGTGGAGGAGCATCCCTACACACAGACATTCCATCGCAGGGTGCTCCTCCTGGTGGGGATGGCTCCCTCAGCACCTGCTGGTACCTCAGAAAGTCTCTCAGCTTCAGCCTCTGTCCTTTTTTGGGCATATGAGAGTAACAGCCAAAAAGAGGGCAGATGCTTTTTGTTAAAAGCAATTGTACTTCAAGTGTAAAGAGCTATAAGGCTTGATATTGCAATCATTTTTATATTAACAGACAATATCAAATGATTGTACAGATAGGGAGTATGCAGTTAAATAAAGGTCTCAGTTTTGAATTTATAATGACATTTCAGCTTACAGGAAATGTATTTCAGCTTATCAAGTTCAACCTGTAGGTGATAAAATAAATTAAACTTGTAAATCATTTCTACTTAAATGACTTTAAGAAATATTTAATATTCCTTTTGCCAATATTAATAATTAACTATCTTGAAAATAGAACTCAATATATGATTTATCTGTGATAATTTGTTAAATGGAAAATGCTTCATAAAAATAAAAACATCTTCAAAAAACTCTAACTACTGAGTTCCTAATAATGAAGTCTGAAATATCCTGAGTAGCTTCAAAATCCTTTTTTGAAGTTGCTAGGAAGACTTAGGAACTTCATTATTTGTGAACTAAAATTATTAAAATAGTATAGTTCTTTAAATATTTATTGTATGTTCAAATACTCTTTATTTATATAAAAGTATAGGTGCCTACATGTATAAGAAAGAATACAAGTAAGGCTTTTAAAAATCAGTCAATGTAAATGCACAAGGGATTGTTTGCTGAAACTAGAAGGAAGCTAACTAAACTGTCATGCTTAAAAATATAACATGAACTTATATTAGCATATTAAAAATATAATGTATAGCTTTGCAACTGAAAGTCAAACAGAAGAATTAAAAGTTACACCTTAATGGTGAGATAATTAGTGGACTATTATATCAAGATACCAACAATTCAGACTGGAGTCTGTTTAGCATATGATATCTTGTGACTAACTGAAAAGATCTGATATAATTTCTTTCAGCTCAGAAATAAGCAGAAATTTTAAATATGTTTTGGGATTATTTCCAAGTGCTGTAAAATTATAGATTAATTGCCTAAGGCATTTCTGGTAGATAAGGTTTAAGTATTATATAACTCCAGTGAATTAATGAACTGGAAATTAAAAAATGGAAGATTCATTCCAAGTTTTTCCATGAGCACCCAGGTAGATTTGGGACAAGAAACAACCTGACTGAATCACAGTTCTGTACATTTGCAAGCAATGAGAACCAGCCTTTCTGATCTTCTTGTACTGTTTAGGAGGTGTCAAAAGTCAAAGCTTTCAGCAAATTTCAATTTCCAAAGGTTAATTTGATTTGTTAGAAGGAATCTGCAGGAATAAGCATGCCAGCTTACTTGCTCTTCTACCCGTGTTTCCTGGCATAGCAAGACGTCAAGAGCGGGCAGAGGAAAAGGGGAAATGTGGTTGAAAAGCACATGGCCATTGCAATCCTTTCTTGTAGGGAATACGACGAAATTGTGCATCTTTAAACTGCCCTTTAAAGTCTTAGAAATTCAGTAACCTCTTAAGAACCACAAGTTTGGAACTGACATGGTTTTGCTCATTTGAATCTTGCCCATTATTGTTTACATATATAAAAGAGAAACTGTAATTAATTTCCAAGTATTTAAGGCCAAATGAGATCAGTTTTTCTAGTCCTCTGAATTGTGAATCAGAGTGCATTAAGTCCTCCTTAAGCCTGTAGGTAGACTAAAGCATTTCAATCTTCAGGATGTTAAAATCTGTGGCTGCAGAAGGAAAATAACAAAATCTAAGTCCTGCAAATAATCTAAGGTCATAGGAGTGTTAAGAAATTAATTTTTGAAATAAACTCAAGTGGTCTTATTTTGTCAATCTTTATCATAAGCTCCAAAGTGAAGAAAGAATTACGTAGAGGCCCTACTAGTGTAAGGAAGGAAAATATCTTCTGAACATTTCATGAAATGTGTTGATACCGCTGTAAGAAAAATATTTAAGAAAGATTGAAGTGATTTTATATTTTTCATCAAAGCCTGTTCTGCTCAAAATAGCTTTCTCTGTCTATACACAAAAGTTTGCGGAAAGTCAGAGGGGAAAATAAAAAGTAAGAAAGGAAACATTCATCCATTTTTGTTTCATAGGTAAAAACAAACAAAAAAATTCTTGAATATTGTAGAGAAGAGAGTGTCCAAACATACGAAATTCAAGACAAGCTATTGTAGCACTTTCTCCATACTGAGAGCAATGTAAGCAATTTCCCCTTTTGCCTGGCCATCCAAAAGAAAATACTGGATGAGTTTTCTCTGGGTGGGACATAGAATTTACAGAATGTGAAGTTCTATCCCGTTCAGTAATAACAGTAATATTTGTCATCTTTTTTTTCCTGAATCTGGGAGACAGCAAAGTTGCAAATTATCCTGTAAAGTGTGCCACTACATGTTATGAAGTGTCATGGTAAGAAGGTGTGTATACCACATCAGTCCATGTTTTAACTGCTTTTGTTGATATGTTATTTCTAGACTACATTAAATTGAGTATAACAACCAAATAGTGCCTGGTATCAATGCAAATTTGGACATTGTTGCCTTATTGGGTAGCTTTGTATGTATTCACACAGTAAGTTATAGAGTACAACTTTTCAAACTACAGTTTGATAAGCCGAATAAATTGAAATGTGTAAGTGCTTATTATTTCTTCCTTTAGTTGCTTTGTGTGATACCTTTGAGGTCTTTCCAGTATACAGAAATCTTTTGTGAAATGTGATCCCCACGCCTGGAATATTTTCATAGCAATACTCACAACACCACCAGCAGAGGCAGCTTTCCTATTTCAGATGAATGTTCCCTATTTTATTTAGCCAAGAAATGCACCAAGCAGGTCTTTTTACTGGAATGTTGCATGCAAAGGTCATAGAGAGATAATTATTTAGGATGACCTCCTAACTCTTTCTGAATCACTGCTCCACCATCTGGTACATGTTTCAGATACATGCCATTGTGCATCACTTTAGTAATTTTTGGATTAATAGTTATTATGATTTGCTGAATATTTTGAATATTTTTAAATTCTTAAAGAGAAACATTTAATGTATTCTGCAGATTACTGTACAGGACAATGCATTATTAAATGTTCCCAATATGATAAATATTTAAACTTAATAAATGGTAGCTATTTCCCCTTTTAGCAAGTTAGTGTATTTTTCTTTTTTTTTTTTAATATGGTCTGCATCGGGTGTCAACAAGTTAGTGAAGTGGTATCAATAAGCTCATTACTTTCTAAACAATTTGACTGTGAGTATTGGAGATAATTCTATAGATGTTAATACAGTTAAATAGATTAAACAAAATTAAATGAAAAAAATGTTATGGCTCACTTGTATGATCTTTCACTTGCATTTTCAATACTCTGATTTATGCATTTCCCTTAATATTCCCAAGACTTAGGAGCATTCTTCAATGGAAATTGGAAGTCAGATTTGATATGGGTATGCATTTTCCTTCATATAATCACTGGACAAAAAAGTAGCCATGAAGGTCTTGAAAGGAATATCCATCACCTGCTTTAAACATGCTGACTGTTTTCAGGAATCGAAGGAAAAGCAAAAGTTAAAGTTCTCTTCATTTTTCTTCTCTTGGCACTTCACTTCTTTGGAGGAAATGTGTAAATAAACAATGTCAACTATGTCTCTGTTGCTGTCCTTGAGTAATCTTTTTCCTCTTACACTTTTTCATCAAGTTAGATTACAAAATAAGTCTCATGGAGACTGGCATTTTTAGCGCGTGGACAAACAGTTAAAATTCTTAAGAATTGTTAAGATATGTTCTAGGTACTTCTAGATTTCATGGCTATGTTTATAAAAATTTTAGTAGTGAATATCTCTGAAATTAAAAATAGAACAGAAAGAAACACACTCCTCCTGAAAATGTTGAAAATCAATGCTTCAGCTGATATTCAGTAAAAGTTAAATGACGGTCTATCTCCTGCTGTATGTTGGGACAAATTTTCTTACCAAGAGCCAGAAATTAAACATTTTTCTATACGATAACGTAAATCTAAAGCATATAGTGATACTAAACCTGAAAAGTAGAAAAGTGTTCATGTTAGTACATAAAAGACTGAATTACTAATTGGGACAATAAGGAATAAGTAGTCTTTTGAGTTTAGAGAGTAATTGTTGCTCTTGATATGGAAAACAATTTTGAATTACAAGCAGAGAATTTTCCCCCTCTTATCAGATCCTTATCTTTTTTCCTTTCTCTTTATATATACTATTCTTTATAATCAACCATCTCTGCTGAAAAAATGTATTCTGAGACCTTGTCCTTAGAATTTTTCACATCAGTGGACTCATACACTTCCATCATAAAACAAATGTGAAACCAATAATAAAAAATACTGAGTTCCATCTCATCAGGCTCTGTTCTCAAATATTGACCTATGTATTTGGTATTTTTATATATAGTAAATATATAATCATCTTGATGATCAAGATTGTCTGTAGTGACTTCTTACCATTCAGTAAAAAAACCATCCAAATACACTCTATATAGGCATGGATATCAAATAATACAGAACTAAGAAATAAACACAGAAATATGAAAATTCACAACACTGGATTCTTTAATTTACATAGGCTGTAGTAGATTTTTGCACCTGTTATGCAAATTATATGTAGAAGGAGGAAGTAATGTCTGCACCTAATTTTATAAACACTTTAAAATATTTGCTTCATGCTTTCCCAAAGCTCCCCAAAGCTTCCTTCTCTCTTCTTCAACTATTTATTTGAACTCTCTAATACTTCGTAGCACATCAGGCATTTCAGTGGAAAACCTTATCACATACTATTTTTCCAATTTGTTTTCTGTTGTCAGACAGTAAAGAAATACAGCAACTGATGCAATGAAGTTAATTCTGTTTTCATCTTTTACCTTTCTCTTTATACAAAGGTACGAGCAAAGTACCATTAATACTTTTTTTTTTCCAGTTATGTAGCTTCAGTATATAACACTGGCATAACTTCATTATATAACACTGGCAAGTTTTTGCTAATCTAGGCAACTGAAATTACTTGTCACACTTCAGTACCTTTCCTTTGATCATAATGATTTGCTGTTATAAAGTATCACAGAGATAGAAGTACATATGTTTTGTAAGAAAAAAACCTGTACTTTTTGTTATGACAAATAAACAGTTTTGGACTATGCTCTATGATTTTACATGGATTTTCTATCAAGGAGAAAATTCAATGCATATTAAACTTTTCGTTGTTTGTTTCTCCTGCCTTTCTTTTTCTCTTCTTACTTGCAGTACAATGTATTCATTAAAATAGCAGACATATATTCACAGAAAGGAAGCTGTGATGGAAACTTTGCTAAACCAGTCAGTGACACTTTTATCTAAGTAACTCTTCCAGCACCATGTAAAACCTTGCTAAGCCTTGCTAAAGATCTTGGTAAAAATTTTTGATGTTAGTAGTATGATGAAGTTGCCGGGACAGTTATATGTTGGAATTAGGTATATGCATTTAGACTTTGCTCAAGAGGAACATTTTAATTCTTATATCTTTATTTCTGCAGCCTCATCTGGTTTTGTAATTTAGTAGTCATTCTTTTGGATCCATCTTTTAAATTAAATCATGTGTCTTCAATCATATTAGTGGTTAATTGTCTATCTACAGCTTATTATTTTAAGTATTTTGACAGCTAAAAGTAATTGTGTGCATTTCATAAATTTATCACTGCATTTCATAAATTTATCACTGCTTTTCTGCAGCATAAGTGCATTTCAATTAGCTTTCTTAGGAAGTGCTATATTGCAAGTCCTTGTCAAAATAAAGGGAATGTTCTATCATTCCAGCTCATTCTCAAGTGATAAATTCATCGATTTGAATTAATACAGATGTAAACCCAAGTATTTACATATAAGATGCTACAGAGCCTATCGGACCTAATACGAATGGTTGAGTGTTTTTATCTGCTGGTAGCACAGGGCTTCCACATAACAAGATATATTGGCAACCTTATAGTTCAGTATGTGTTGTACCAGGGATAAGGCTGGAATTTTTCTGTGATCAAGCACTGAAAAAAGGTTTTTGGGTTTTATCCTTGCACTCAGCCCTGCTGCCCAGTTTTCAGTGCTGCACACCCCGGGATAACTGACAGCAGCGTGTCATTGACACTGTGGATGGCTTCCATTTAAATCCCTTCATTTGGATTTTATTAGAATGGTACCAAAAATGGGAGAGCAGTTTAGTTTTAGGAGCTTTAGTGCCTGGATTTTTAGCTGTGGAACTGATATTAACTGTAATGGGAATGGTAAATCCCTTGCATTTTGTTACAAATACCCTTTAGTGATTTCCCGTGAATGCTGTTCATGTTTAATTTCAGATTAGTGTGGTTTATTTTCAGATTAGTGTGGTTTGGGGTCTGACACTGATATAGAGACAGTGAACACACTCTGCAAACAGAGAACATACTTCATCAGAGCTTTGTGGCGAATGCCAGCCCTGCTCCCAGAGCTGGTCAAGTTGAGTCGTGTATAGTGCTGTTCAGCGCCTCCTGTGTCTGACGACACATGAGGGACAGATTTTGACAGGTTTTGGAAGCACAGATCACTTGCACTAGTTATGGTGCCATAAACTAGTCATGGGGTCACAGAGGGGAAGGGAAAGATTGGACTGAAAATGCGAGTGAGGGCTAGTAAACCCCTAACTAGCGCTATGCTGATGGGAGCAGTGTCTACAAAAATGTTTCTGCTGATTATATTCAGCAGACATATGGATTCTGTTTTTAGCACAAAGCTGCATTTCTTGTGTGACCTTGAAAAAGACATCTCATAAAATTGTTGCCATATTCAAGCTGACTGTAAAATGTCCATTCATTTCAATGAGTTATATTGTGAATAAGGAGTGCTGCAGCCTGCCTTGATTAGCTCATGTGCTGTATAGACATAATTCCAGTGGGCAAGACAGAGTTAGTATAGCACTAATGTAGCATTATAAATGTTGACAAATATAATAACTTTAGCCAGTGAACAGTAGCTCAGAGTGACTGTAATATTTTTGTTCACTGCATAATAGCTGACATTTCTCCAATACTGTTTCCTCAATAGCCCCTGTATGAATCCATTGTTACTAAATTAAAATAATTGTCCGTAACTGAGGCCTTTTGGCAAATGGAATAATGAAATCTGTATGTAAAATGCAGGCTAATTAAATACCATTTTGTACCTGTAAGTTTTGCTGAGTGGCATTTCCATAGTGGATATCTTCATGTTGTTGCAATCACAAATGATTATTTCTACAACTCCAGAGAGAGAACCAGCTGGCTGAGAAAGCACACAGATTTCCACGGGAAAAAAAACCAAAAGAAAACCCAACTTGCCAGACTGCGTGACATTCTTGGTAGAGAGCAGGGACGGGAACACCAAAAATGTATAGAAATTTTAAAGGGATGGTTAATGTTAAAATAAATGTTTGATCTTGATGATGTCAGTGAAATCACTAGCTATGCCTTTAATATAGTGATAAAAAAGAGGAGTATCTGCCTCACAGCATCCCCACTGAGGACCCTGGTTGTGTGCCCCGAAAGTCAAGATTCCCAATTTCCTTGTAGCCCGTGCCAGTTCAGAGAGTACACAAAAGAAGGTGTTCCTTGACATGCTAGGGTAGGTAGATATAGATAAGATGTAATGTTGAATAATGTCCTTTATAACTGTAAAAATAATATATTTTGCTTAGTTTTCTTTGGAAAGAAGTCAAAGCTCCAAATACAGTAATCCGTATCAGATTTACCCACTGAAAGCAGCCCTGTAGTCTGCTTGTCTGCTTTTCTGCATAAAGATCATAACATCCTTTCTCTTTTTGTCTGCTTTGAAAAATTAATTTGTTCTGTAAAAACCTGCAGGAGAAAGCAGGCTTTCAAACAGTCAGAGCAGATCAGACAGACTGTGTTTTCTACCAGATGCAACAGTGTTAGCTCGAGAATAAAACAGTGCCAGCTCCCAATCTGAGCAAGGTGTTCATAACAATACATGCAGACACAGCCATCAATCAAAATTTTGAATCTCTGAAATCAAACCATGAGATAATTTGTCTCTCAACCTTAATCCAGAGTTGGGGATTTGGTTCCGTTTCTGTTTCCAAAACATACTTTCTGATCTTTTTGACAGTGGCAGTAAGTCTAAGTTCTTCTGCTTCTCTGAAATCTACCGTTTTCTTCAATGAGCATCATCTGAAAAAAAATCCAAACCAACAACAAACCAGCTAAAAAATTGCCTCATTTAACAATTCCTCTTCTTTCTTAGACATGAAGTATTTCTTCAAGGTGAATACTTAGTGTTATCTAATCAGACTTTTCTTTTCTTTTTGTTTGTTCCCACAAATAACCACATAACATTTTCTTATGAAAAATAGAAGCATGTTAAAATTAAGTAGCAAATTTTAAACAAAAGAAGGGATTATCCTACTCATTAGACAGAACATGTGTGCACAGTTTCTTTAGAAGGTCAAATGCTGAATTAAATACTCTGAAGGACTGCTTCTGTCATGCTAGCTGGACATATGCACATCTAAAAAAGCAGGAAAAATCAAATTTCATACTTTAACAAGCAGATTGCATATGAAGGTTAGGAAACAATTTTATAGGAGAAATGTTTAAATTTGCTTTAGTGTGTTCTAAATGAAACCAGTACAGGCAAACCATATGAAATTAGGTTTATTCCTTCAGTAAACTGGTTTTCAGCTTCACAATTTCACAGTCAATAGCCTGGTCAGTTTTGGTATTTATTTGAAATCACCAGCTACACATTATTATTTCCACATGCATAGAAGGAAAATACTTTTCTTTAATTTGAAAATTACATATTTATTTCAGTCTCTCAGCAATCCTCTACTTGGACATCAAGTTGGACTGTTTAAGTGGTATGGAGTTATGGGCGAAGAAGGTGTGTTCTCTGGCACATTTGCTGACATTTACTGAGATGGTGAATTAAAGGCACTGGAGGAAGCATTGATAACTGCTGAACTACCGTAAGGAGATATCAGTTAGTGCCAACATCAGCTACCCACCAGGAGAAGCAGCAGCATCACAGGGAGGAGATCACAGTGGCCTGCAGGTCAGGAATACCCATCCGGGCTGGAAGGAGCACGCACGGAGGGTCTGCTGGGTGCTTCTGTGGAGGGAAGAACTGACTGGCCACTGCAAGGGGATTCTCCTTCATGGAACTGCACTTACAAAATACAGCTGCCTTCACAGATTTGAAGAGAAGGCAAAACTATAACAAAGTATTCAGGGATTTTTTTTCTTTTTTTTTTTTTTTTTTTTTTTTTTTTTTTTTTTTTTTTTTTTGGTTGGTGGTGGTGGTGGTCTTTTTTGCTGGGTTTTGGACTTTGTTAGTTTGGGTTTTTTTACTTTTTTTTAATCTCATTGGTAGCTGCAAATATTTCCTAGGGCTTTTACGGAAAAAGAGTCAGAGAAGTTTTTGGTTTGGTTTACCTTTTAAACTGACACTTATATCTTAAAAATTACCTACTAAAAATGAAATAGAGGCATGAATCTGGAAGCTCTTTTTCTACTTATTTTCACTCATGATGATTTTCAGCCCACCTTTTGTTTTTGTTATCATAGAGTAATTGGAACTCTAGTTTACTAAATCTTTTAAAAGAAGACAGGTTTAGATGCATGAAATGTTTCCTGATTATTATGGTGATATTCACTGCATTTAAGAGACACCTGTGTAATATTCAGTGAGAAAAGTTAGCTCCAGAAGGCTATCCATCTATATCCTCAAATAATTTTATCAAGCAGCATGCAGTATGTGATATGTGCATCTCTGTGCCTCAAGATGGGAAAAGGGCAATGAGATACTTTAAGGCTTTTGTGAAAACACATTTCCCAGGAATCTTTCTGCAGTTACTGCTATAGAAAGTCTACAAACTTAAATGCTGAAAACCAGAACCAACCAGATGTTCTCTATTCAGATGACTATCAGTTTCCTGTTTGCAATATATCAGTGTGAGATCCCATTGATGACATTATAAAACTTAAAATGACAGCTTAATCTTTAAGAAATTGAAGACAAAATATGATATGCTAGGATACAAGAATTTGCTCTGAGACCTGAGTGTACAGTTTAATAAATTAAATACTGGTAATGTATTATTAAATATAATCTAACCACATTATTTATCCTGTTTATTAATATATAATTTATGAAAATGTGTATCAAGTAATAATTAACAAAACGTGTATGTTTGACTGTAGACATGCATACCTCTGTCTATGTAATTCCACATCTAACAAAAATACCTGATTGGTGTAATTAGCATTTGCTACTGCTACATTTGAAGCCAGTGATTTGCTTACTTGTCTGCCTATGATTCCTCCATCTATTGCTCATCTGACAGCACATTTCAGCTAATTTCAGTTTTATCTGCTCGACTTTGGCTGCTTGTTCCACTGTATTATATTTTCAATGACAGTTAAATGACTCTTTTCTCAAGATGCAGTTTAGTATGCAGGATGATGATTTGGCACTTAAATAGTACACTGCAATATGCAGCAATCCTGATGAAAGTTTTAGTATGATTTGTGCTATGGAGTAAAACTATCCTAATTATATATCCAAAAGCCATGGAAAATACAATGTGGATATTTAGATGTAATGTAGGGGTTGGGAGGTTTCAACTTGAATTTTTTTCCTCAAAGGAATAAATATCTGCTAAGTGTTTCCTTATATTTATTTGCTTGTTTAGCTCCTGTGAACTACAGTTGAATTTTGCTCATTCGAAAATAGGAGATAGTAGTGCATACATGGCTTTAAAAATGTGATACGTCATATGTTGATTAAGCATAAAATTACAATTACAGAGGATATCTTATCAAGGGCCATTCTGCTCATCTTAAGTACAGCACTCCTAAATCTTCCCAAAACTCTATTTAAAGGTTTGCATTTCATTTCAGCTTTTCCCAGGGTGCTACTTGAATTCATTTTCTACACAGATCAGCTTCTACAAAAAGTCCCCTGCTTCTGAATCAAACAACAGATATTTTATATTTAAGAACTGCAGAACTGTATTATTTCTTAATTGGATCATGATATCTCTTAGTCCAATAAGCAGTCTTTGAAGACCAGTAGGCAGCCTGTGTCCTGTTATTACTGTTTAAAGACTAACTTAAATGGTGGTAATTGTAACATTTTTAGATGTCATCAGGAAAATAGCTACTATTAAAATTTCAGAACAACAATTAATTGTGAACTTTATATTTCCATTCTCAGGTTACAACACATTTCCAGGGCCTCAACCAATATTACTTTTCTTTCTAACTTCCTAGTTGCTTTCTTAACCTCATTGCATATTGTGATTTTTATTTTTTGGTCAAATGTAGGTGCTGATTTTCTTCAAAGGTTATTATAATTAAAAACATAGTTTTTCTTGTACAAATTATGACTACTGAGAAAATAATGGCTCTTTAGAAATATGGTTCAAAATGGAGTAAAAATATAAGCCTTCAAAATATCACTGTAAATCTGATTTTCAGTATAGATATTCACACATAGAAAGTCAAAGGCTTTTGAAAGATATATTTCAAGATTTCTTATCACCTTTAAGAATTAGTATAATTTCAAGGAATAACAAGGACAAATTTAAGGATGACAGTAATCTAAAGGAGTTACTTTCCTTTTAAGGCTAAGAGTAAAAAATGCAATCAGTTTTAACAATTGGACATTTAATACCATTTTTTTAACAGGAATAATTTGCTAATAACTAATAATTTTCAAAACATATACCAGACAGCTGAGATTCGTATCTCCAAGCAGTGAACTTTTTCTACCATCCTGTCAAACACTTACCAGTATTATATCATCTACTTGCAATTTTATTCTTTCAGTTTAAATTTGCTAACCTTTCTGTGATTCTCCTGGACTTAAACCAATACATGTAACAATTAAAATATCTAGTCCTTCTCTACCCACCAATACACACTGTCACGCTTCTAAGACAACAAAAGGCATTCTGAGAAAAGAAGTGCATAAGCACAGGAATACAACAATCAGGAGTATCCAATAAAGTTACACGTTGTTTCTTATGAAGACTCATGATGGATAGATAGATAGATAGATAGATCATAGATAGATAGTTGATGGATAGATAGAAAGAAAAGAGGCCAAACAAACATTTGCCATAGGTCTGAAGTAAAAACGCTGATGGAAGGTAATTAAACTCTACCACTGACAAAAAAAGGGATTGTAAATCAATTTTCAATATATTGACTCAGTGCTGCTGCCTTGCAGCTTTGGAGCTCTGGGCAAGACAGTTTAGTGTCAGGATAGGGATGTAAAATGTAGGAAATGTGAAGTGTTGGAAAATCAGAATGATTCTTATGATCTTAAATTATCCAGTCCCGAAACTGCTCTACAGGTTGAGTGATGAACTCCTAGGCTGATTTCAACTAAATTGTTGAGATTACAAAATCAGTATTTGTTTGGGGTCTTTTTTTCCTAATAGTTTTATGTAAATAATCCTCTATTTATTCAATTGTTTTGAATGTGTACTCACTAAGTTTGAAGCTGTTCCATTTCCTTCAAATCTATGTCTTCTACCTTTTGGTTCCTTATCCCACTTTTAATTCTGTGTAAAACCTCAGCTTCATGACTGGCTGGCTGCGATCTGCCAGGCACAAGCATTGGTGCAGAACGGAACATATCCCACATACTTCTGTGGTCTGGTGAGCTAAGCTGTAACAGGGAGGTAGTATACATTAGTTGGCACGTTATAAAGCTGAGCCAAAAAATGGTTAGACAAAACAAAACAGATGACTTGCTTAGATCTGTAACACCACCTATAATCCTGCCACTGCCACATTTGGGAAGCATTATTATAATGTGTGCAATAACAGCAGTGTAGGATGCAATTAAAGTAGTACATCTGCAACACCATTATTTTAATTGTTATGGCATCAGCTGTAAATTGTTGTATAGCATGAGCAGGTGCGAAGGTGAATGAGGGATAATTTCTGCTCAAGACAGTGAGCAGTAAGTGCATTGGTGATCAGAGTCAACTATGGACAGCGACTATTTACAAGAGCATGTAGTGACAGGACAAAGGGGAATGGCTTCAAACTGAAAGAGAGTAGGTTTAGATTAGATATTAGGGAGAGATTTTTAACTCAGAGGTCAAAAAAGTTAGCAAAGATATTGACAATAATGCTGAGCTTGGGATCAAGGCCTAGGTCATCACAATGTGATCCCACAGAATCTGGAATAGTTTTCTATTATGCCAAGTATGATCTGCCTTCCTTTTTTAATTTTAGTGCTAACACAGCAGAGAGTTAAAGACATCAAGTAGATAAAGCAATTACTGTGGTGGAGAAAGATCAGCCTTTATCAGTGGGACAAACTGAGGTGATATTCAGAGGTGGATGTTACAGGTGTTAGCTGTGACACTCAGTCAGATAAGGTTGACACCTTCATATATTTTTCCATTTTGATGCTGAGAAAGCATTAAGTATAGATAATGGTAAGGATAAAACTTTTAGATACTTTTATTGAGTGTGGTTCTAGAGCTCTATGTTAGAGAACTTTTACTATTAAGAACTGGATTGCTTACAAATATTCATAGTGGTATAGTTATTTTCAAGTAAAGATATGTTTTGTTTAGATTTACATCTCCAGGCCAATCTCAGTTTTAATACGGAAGGTAAAATAATCTAATATATAGCTAGCAGACTACTAACAGTATGTTGCTAGTTGTGTTCTAATGTTTAGATTGAGGACTACACTGAAGCATGAGGGAAGAATGCTGTGTTGTTGGAAGACAAATTCTGATGCTCTAGCAGAGAATGATCAGGAGATTGTTGAACTTTGCCTTTCTATTCATAAAGCAGGCAAAACCCGCCATGAGTTTGCAAGTTGAGAGTTACTGAACAGCAGTCAGGATATTAACCATGACCCTAGGTAGCTGTCTGCAGCAAATCACAAACATGCTTATGCCACAAGCAGAGTCTTGACTTCTCCTTTACGGTGGGTAAGGTTAAAGTGATGGTTGGAGTTGGAGCTTGGTAAGCAAGAATGGAAGTCTTCCCTATTTTTATGAGTTTCCAAATCCCTGTTGCATTTACAGGTAAGTGTAGGATAAATCCCCAGACGTTATACATTTTCTCTTGGGATCAGCAGCCAATTTTCTTTCTTTGACCAATGTCTTGAATAAAAAAATACTTTGGCCCATTGCTTACTATAATTCAAAATTCAGATCACCTAGCTGTGATCTACACTGGTGTGTTTTGTACCTGCCAGTACCAGCAGTCATAAATGTGCTATGTGTACATATCCAAAAATAGCTGGTGTTGTTTTACATTTGCACTGAGTTTCCTTAACTCCCTGGCTGGAATTTTGAAAGCGAGCTTTATCCTACAAGAGACTGATGGCTTTGCAAGGCAAAGCTGGTCTTTCATGTGTGTGTATATACGTACTGTTCATGTCTTAAGACATTCAACAGTCACAGTGTTTTTCCCTCCATTTTTGTGGAAAATGAAAAATAGTGTAAGTCTGGTCCAACAGTGTCACATATCTGGCTAGAAAGTTTGCATGCCTTCCTATTTTTGTATTAATTCCATTAATCTCTGCAGATTGATGCCAAATAACTGCTAAGTTTACACTAACAATGACCTTATTTGTAATGCAGCAGAGCAGACAACGTGAAAGCAGAGGGAGCCTGTCACTACTGGGTGACATGGGTGCAAGTTTTCAAACTATGGAAAAGGATATCATTTTGGGAATGGAATGCAGACTGTGTGAAGCAGTGCAGTATCAGCTCCCTGGATTCTTCAGTCCTGGAAAAAACATGAGAGATGGACAGAGGTTCCTCCAGATGCACTGGGATGAATTAGTGAAAGAACTAACATGGGAACTGGACACAAAAAGGCCGTGGCCTGGAAAGTCATTCTCAGTAAAGCATTGGATGGAAAGTACCAGCCTTATGTTGTGCAGAAAAACTGAGTGTTTACCACCTCATTAATATGGCATCAGAAAAGGGTGGATTTCATGATGATAGGAGTGTTTTACAGAGCAAAATTCAAAATTATTCAGAATTTTTAATGAAGCAGTGCTTTGAGTAGATGAGAAGTAACTGGAACTGAGAAATAAAGATATTTTGATGAGTGACATGAAAGACTGCAGCCATCTGGACTGGAGAAATGAAAATATGGATAAACCAATAAGCATAGGCACTGTAAGGATGCCTGAATAGTGGTTACCTCCAAATGTTTGACATCTGTGAATGTGGGGAAGCATCTTTTCACCCTTTCTTCCACTCTAAGAACTTTGCATTAAGGTCTGTGTTACTTGCTGCTGCATCTGCAGCAAGACCTGCTTTGTACTTTCCTCTGAAGACTTTCAAAACATGGTTTTAAAGTAATAACCCAGACCAACTCTGACTCAGACCAGCACAGAGCTTAAGAAAGACAAATTATACCTAACAAAGTGGCTGAGATTTCAGAATTGTTAAGCAAAGACTATATATTTTGATTATGGCAGACTTTTTGCTTTTCTTTGGTAGCATTAGTTTTAATGGAGGGTTTTTGTTTGTTTGTTTTGTTGATTTGGGTTTTTTTACTTGGTTGGTTGGGTTGGGGTTTTTTTTGCTTGTTTTTTTGGGTGTTTGTTTGTTTATTTTTTTGTTTAGACCACTATATTTTAAACAGTTAAGTTCAGACTTTCACCCTTGTTTAGTTTTGATATGGCTATACTTAAGCACCTCTGAGAGATTATTTACAGTTTTTAGTAAACCCAAACGTTTGGAGGCATGTTGCAAAGTGGGAAAATAACTTAAAATATCCCTTTTGACTGAGCTTGGAAAATAACTTTTGAAATATAAAAACTTGTTTCAAACCTTGCCATTTTGCAATATATTTACTCTCAGTAATGTGCTTTAATTGGTACAAAACTGAAAAATGTCCCAATCAGACTTTTGAGAATTAATGTTGAGAGTGCAATCAAAATAGCTTTGAACAACTTAGCAATTGCTTTCCAGGGAAAGGTAACCATAAGACACAGATTTTCCCATCTTATGGTACTTTGCTGATAAATCCAGCTGTCAAAGAGCAACAGGCAAAAATGGGGCAGACAAGTTGTTTTTCTTTTTTTTTTTTTTCTGTAAGAATCACACATAAAACTTGTGTGGATTTAGTAACTTTCGTACTAAATTTAACCACTAATACAGTAAGAAATCTTTATTTTTCATGCTGCTTGATTCTTTCTTTTACAGCTTGTAAAGTGAAAGACAAATTGCTCTCCTCTTATGAATAATAATTACAGTGAGGTTTTTTTACCTTTTTTAGCATGTTAGCTCAGTGCTGTATTTTCTAAATTGCACATATTTGTGAATGTGTGAAGTTTATTATTAAGAACAATTAAGGCACTAGTTCTCTCATTTCTTCCTAAAACTTAAATTTTTAACATCCCGTATCTTACAAAATTGTACTGTTTAATAATACTTATATGTTTGTTATTTGCCCAGATAAATTTTTTCTAACATCTGGTATTTGAAACTCTAAGAGACACTTTACAGCAAACTGAGCCTTTTGCAGGATACAAAAATATTTTTCTGCAAGAATAATCTATAGCTGCACAAGTAATATGATTTGAATACCCTGCTTAATTCAATGACTTTATATGAAAAATGTGATCATGCAATATCATAGCATCTGTTAAGGCAAGCTTAAAATTAAAAAAAAAAAAAAGAGAAATCAAAAGAGAAGATGAGTTAAAACTTTTGTAACAGCGTATTAGAGTACAAGTTTGTGTGCAGTCTTTATTAAACCAATGAAGCTTTGTAAAGGACCAAATCACCACCTGCAGGATGTGCATTCCGGTGGCTTTATGCGTCTTAACACTTCACAGTAACTGTTGAGCATATCGTGGTCTTTCTCCTGCCTCCTAATGACCTTTGAATCAGGGTATCTTAAGGAAGTGATTGGAATGACTCTTGCAAAAAGCGATTTTCCACCTCTATCTCATAATTTCTGCCATCTGACTTTGATATCTAAGCATAGACAGCAGGACTGCCTTTAGAAAAATTTTCTTGCAGTGGCAATAAAGACACAGGATTGCATAAGGTAGTTTAGTAGCAGGATCGGGGTAGGTAAGTGCAAGTATTTAAAAACATTTTCCATTTAAGAAATCTAAAGCAGATAGTCAATAGCCTCTCCAGGAAAGCTGAAGGACTCCTTGGTTTGTCTCATCCAACACTCTTTGTGCACGGACAGGGAATTGGGGACACATTAAGCACTGAGGTGAAGAGATTTTAAAAAATAAACTTCTAGATTTAATACTGGATCATGTCCACTTGACTTATGGTTTGCTCGAGAACAGTCAAGCATGTCTCCTTTCCATTTAGCACCTCTATCTGCCTTTACATGCACCTCTGTGAGGATTTCCGTGAAGTGGAGAGGAGGCTGGAAGCAGGGATTTGCAAAGAGCCACATTGCAAATTGCTCAGAGAGAAGGTCAGAAGGACAGACATCACCAATGTTACAGGCAAGGCCACTGCAGGCAAGTTAAATCCTTTCCATAACATCAGCTTGGCTGTAGAATGCAGACATGTTGAGTAGGGCTACCTGGGAGGCAAAAATCAAATTTGTGAAAATAAGTTGCATTTCAATGATTTAGGTTAATAAGTTGCAGAGTCAGAAAACACCACTGTGCTCATTGAATGAATCTATTGCATAATGCTGCACAAAAATTGCTTTTAAATGTATTTGTATTTGTGTAAGAAATGTATTTTAGAAAAATCATCATCTTAATTTTCAAAATGCTTGTAATGGAAAACCTCAAAAAATCTGCACTGAGATCAAGTTTAAATCCTTTGAATTTTTCCAAGTAAAGCAATAATTGATAAGCAATCATTTTCAAAATCAAATAGTTTGACAGGCAAAACTTTTTTACCTAGACTGTGGAAATGATGGATTCAAAATTGTTCAGTAAGCTGAGAAGAAACAGAAGTCTTTGTGCTTACATTCTTTGTCAGAACAATAAGGTATATATAATTCTTTCCTCTGAATTGCTTCTTTGAGAATTAGCAATTGCCTTGATTAATTGCCTTTCTGAGTATTGCAGGCATCCAGAAATTTCCATGGATGAAAAGATGAATGCCAAATATTAGATATGTAAAAAAAAATTAATCTGTTAAAAGTTAATATGTTCTGGTAATTAGCCATTCACAAATCTTCATTGCTGAGGGAGATATTCTTTTCCTTCCCAGATTAATTGGTTATATAAATATTTAAGTATATCCTTTTTTTAGCAAGAATTTTACCTAATCTGGTAAAATAATGTCATCCCATATGAATAAAATAAGTAGATCTTCTTTTGAAATATTTTATAACATTTCAAAGTTTTCTGGTTTTTTTCTGGATTTCACTACATAAAATATTCTATATCACATAGCTGTAATTCTCCGTAGGTCTTAGCATGTAAAAATTCACTGTATTCTTTAAAAAGTCTGGTATTTGATAATTTTTTTCCTGCTGCACCTCACCAGCATAGCATTATTCAATTGTTGAGATGCCAAGACTCTTCCAGTTTTCAAATGACATCTTTATTTTCCTTGAACAGAAATCATCAGCAGCATTTCAGCCAGAATAGCCTCCTTACCAAAATGTGTCATATATTTAGGACTTCACACTGGCACATGAGAGGTGTTGATCCCAGTGATGGAGAGTCCCACAGTATGCTGCACCTCACTCGGCACACAGTTTTCAGACCCTCTTGAGAAAACCAGAAGCCTATTTTGCTAGACCACTAGAACATTGTTTTGCAAGAAGATAGTTTTGATGCTTAAAGGATTCAATCATGCTAAAACATATGCCAGTGAGTTGCGACCCGACAGCACAGGTGGCAGGTGAAGAAGGTCATCAGCAAAGTTCATCACTGGAAAAGCCACTCTGCATCAGGTACTGACCAAGTGGAATATCTCTCTTTAAAATTGACAGCACACAATAGCAAGTCATCTGGCTATATTTTTCTATTAATGAATAATTTCTAGGTAACCTAAAGCTCTCTTCCTAATTGATAGAGGTGTCATTATTTGATACTATCACTGTGCAGTGAGGCACATCCTGAAAGAAGCGGGAGCCTGCCCTGCCTGTAAAGGGCTTTTTTTCTTTTCCGCATCAGGTTGGAAAGAACAAAGTTGGGGAAAATAGCTCAGAAAAACTCCCTCGTTTTGTTGTGTATATGAGGGGCTTTCTATAGGTCAGTTAGGCTTTCATTCTTTGAGTAATAATTTTAAGAAAAAAAAACTTCACTTAAAAAAACCCAAAACTTTTAAAATAGACGGAAAACTATACACAAATTTGAAATTAGCTACTATTTTATCATCAAGCTACTAATTTATCATGCTGTTTAAGAATTTATGGCTGAGCAAGTTCATTAGTTTACTCTAAACCATTTGTCATTCACATTATAGTATACATTTTTTTCCAATTATGTAGAACAGCCAATAGTTATCATGTTGATTCTATAAATATAGCCAAAGGGAATTTTTTTTCTAAACAAAGGCTGGTTTTGACATCAGATTTTTCCTTTTAGCAGTGTATTTATCTGAAATTAGATTATTTGACACTGTCAATGGTTTTGATTCATGATATAGGATGAGGCATTTTGAAAGTAGACTCTTCTCTCCTTAATATATTTAGGAAAAATCAAACATTATCTGAACCCCATTTTCAACTGTTAAAATCAGCACTAATCCTTAGAGAAATTAGGCACTGTTACACTGTATTTGCTGGTGTACAAACTGCTGAACTTCGTGTAGTGTATGAAGGACAAATAAAGTAGATTTGGAAGACATTTTCTTTTTATAAGATGGCTTATTGTGATCCACACAAACCCATGAACTGTGTATTTCTTTGGCAAGGGCTGCTAAAGTCACAATTCCTGATACAGCAGTGCACATCCTACTGTCAGCATAAGAATGGAGGCAAAAATAAATAGACCTTGGTGAAACAGAGGATGAGCTCTCCCCTACCATCAGATTCATGCGGAAGTGAAGTTGTCCAGGTTTCTGTCTGGTCAATGCAAAATATAATCTACAAGGAGATAAAGCAGCAGTCACAAAGAAACTATGTATGTACCCATCACATCTTTTTTGATTTCCATTTTTCTAGGCCTTTCTTCAGTCTGCTTTTTAATATAAGGTGATTTCTATCCCAGACCCATACAAGCATTTTGCTACCATTCAAAGTATTGAAATTAAGATACCATTTTCAAAAATATTAAACCGGAAATAAATTATGAACTAGTTTAGACACAAAAGGTGAAAATATTGTTAGAGACAGCATTTTCTCGCCTGAATCAGAAAACATTTTGCAGGCAGTGAACCAACCTTTTTGAATCACTGTCTCTGATGGTTCATCTGCCTTTAGGAAACAGAGCTCCATGCTTTAGGTAAAACAGACACAGCGTTTCATAGTATAATAATTTTTTATGACTATTACAACAGAAAATGTTGGTGCTTTGTACACTTGAAAATGTTTAATCTCTGAGGACTACAAATTGCGACCTTTGATCATTTCATGTTGCTTTTCTTAAAAATATTAATGTACCTTGCCTGGCTGGCCAGGGAGTGTGAAGAGGAACTCAGCCTGCTCCTCTGCAAAGCTGGACTCATGCCCAAGCAAAGCAGTGCAATTGTGACTCCATTTTAATCTTCCCTCAGGTGTCTAGAAAAGAGTGAGTGTGGTTCTTCAGCCAAAGGCCCCAAAGAACAGCTTTACACCAGCAGACATTCATATGTTTTCATCTAAGCTCTTGGGAATGCAAAGTAACGTGAAGTTAAACTTGTCCATCTGCATCACACGGTCTTTACTTTCAGTATTGTTCTTCCTAGAACTGAAAGTTGAGTCAAAGTGCTCTGTTCTGGTCTGCAAAACTAGTTCATCGCTGCTTAAGTGCCAGATTTCCGGAGCAACAAAATGTCTATGCAACAAACTCTTCAGTATAACCGACAAAAATAACTGATATATTACTCATGTATAAATATTTGCACAATATTCAAGTATACCATGAATGTGTATTTCCAAATATCTGGCCCTGAAACTATCCATATTTCAAGGAAACTTGTCCCAAATGTTCTAATGTAATTTCCAGGCAATATAAATACTCGTTATATTGGGCAGCTTTCCCAACCCTGGAGAAGAAAGAAGTGTTTCTTCAGTGAGCTTTCATAACTCCTTAACACTGATTCCTTTTTTTTGTGTAGTCCAGAATTCCCCTTTCTGCTCATCCCAGCTCATGATCTTGTTTTGTCCACTTCAGCTGAAGGGGAGGCCATTCAAAGACCAGATATGCATTTCGGAATTGACAGCATTTGCTTTTAACATACAGAGTGAATTAGATATATTTCTCTGTCAATTACTTCAGAAGCTCCTGCCTGCTTTAAGATGTAAATATATGTTCTATACCGCTTTGTCCTTTCTTAGGACAGCTATGTGAAAATACTTCAAATGAGAAGGCAAGACAGAAGGGAGAAGGGAAAGATGAAGAGGAGTGAAGGATTTGAACCACAAATCCATGGTTGAGTTCATATGTTTCAAATGCTAGTTGCAGCTATGCAGCTTCTCTTTGTCAAAGACTTTCTGGAATAGAAAAACCTCTTTAGCTTTACCAGCAGAGAGCAATTTCATAGAATTAGTGGACATTAACATGACATCATCAGCAATTTTGTTATCTTACTTTTTCTCATGTCTTGTCAGCTGCTGGGTTCAGCACAGATATTTGGGGTAACACTGTAAAGTCTACTTTACAGTAAAAACTGTAAAGCATTGAAAGACCCATATAAACCCAATTTACTGCTATTGTTATTGTTTGAACCGAAGTTGTGTCTAACAGCTGTTGCATTTTTAGTGTCCTTATATTTGCTGCAGAAACATTCTGTGTGTGATTTATAATCTGTGTAAGAATCACAGATGGCTATAGGAATAAAAGATAAAATAAGCACAGAAAGAAAAGCAAATACAAAGTAAAACATATTTTCAAATATACATTCTGATAGTATCATAAAGTTGTTCTTTTTGTTAGCATTTCTTCTATCAGACCAGAGTAAGAAAACAGTTGTTCTGATTTGGTAATTGGACTTTCTTCATTAATGCAGAATTCATGGTACAGTGGTGGGTAGCAGCTGGTGGGAGAAAGAAACTACAATCCACTGTGGAGTCAGAAGAAATGAGAAAGAGAACTGAGACTTAATGAAGATTCTTGTAAAGGAAACCAAATTCTTATCAATGTAATTAATGTAAGAGTTCATGTATGCCATATTTCATCAGCAAAGCAGAAAATACTCTTTTAAGAGATTACTCATTTTTTTATTTATCTTTAATTCGGGTAGCTACTAACATTTTCCTTTTTATCCTAGATATATGTGAGAATTAACAAAGCATACCTGAACACTTTAAGCAACAGGGAGTATCAGAAGTGCTGTTTACTGCCCAAAATTTCAGACATAACTCTACCCTTTTCTATGTTCATGCTCCAGAACAGTCTAAACAGATCTACTATTTACCCAGCAATATTAATCCAAGCATTTTTTTCTAAGCTTCATTTTTAGAATCCTCAGTTTTATTTAAATTTTTGAGGACATTTTCTCTGTGAGGGAAACCATAATTGTTCTTATGCAATAACCTCGCTAACACTTAAAAGAAGAGATTCTGGAGTTTTCAAAATAACTTCACATGTCTATTTTCTTTAGGCTTTAGGGTAGTCTTTAAGACAACCTTAATATGGCAGAATGAACTCCCTTTGAATTGTCATGGTGCTTGGTTCTCTAAAGACTTCTTTTAACTTCAAAAATCTTATTCTCCATTGTATTTTCACTTCTGTATTTAAAGCAGCATCATTTTATAACCTACAGGTCACGTACACCCTTAATTGATAAAAATCTAAAGCATTACAATGGAGATAATATAATGTTTATGGTCTGCTTTTACTGATCTTCGCTATCATTCAGCTCCAAGTTTGCATTTTCCAAATCTGAGATGATATCCAAAGAGAATAGACTGACCTATGGACTCTGTCCTGTGGTGTTTTGGGCCAGGTCACTTTTCAAAATGTGCTCTTTCTGCCCCATGTGCCACCCGAGCAGGTGTTCCACTGAAGTCTGAGTGATGGCCAGCTAGCTCAAAAACAGCTAGGAAGTAAAGGTGAAGGGAATCAAGGCATAGAAGCCAGAAATACAGGTAGAAGTAAATGAAAAACAGAAATAAAAAGGTTCCACTAAAGTAGATATGGGTGAATAAGTATAAGCAAAGATTAGGAAGAAACAAGGTACAAGATACTGTAAGTAGAAGAGAAAGAAACAGAAAATGAGGATTTCTGGCAATAAATAAATAAACACACAAAAAAGAAAGAAAATTGGTATGAAAGAATAAAAAAAGGCAGAAAAAGTACAAGAAGTGCAAAAATGAGAATAGGACTTTTACCCTTATATAAAGGTAGAAAAAGCATAAATGAATCAGCTATTTATTTTTGTATGTAATGGAGAGAGATGGTGTGAGTCTCAAGTGTAACCATTAGTTATGTGAATATGCATGATAACTGTGATTTTACTAAACTTAACCCATATAATTCCAATTTAAGCCAATACAGGATACAGATGTATATTTCACTTAAGTGACTCCAGATAAAGCCACACTCTATGTAAACAATCACCTCTGTCTTTATACTCAGAAGAAAGACTGTACATTGAAATAACTGAAGAGATAGATGAAGCTATTGAGGTAACTGGAGCAAAAGACTGAACATGGATAAAATAATAATAAACATGAACAAGAAGTTAAGAACTATTTTAGGTAAATTAAGAACTATTTTATGCAAAACATATTGCAGTCATATTTATCCAAGTAGCTTGAGATACTTAAATCTAAATTGGGATAATTGTTTTGAAATAAATGCATACTCTTTACATGCAAACACAATTAACAGAAAGTAAATAAATATAGTGGCTTGAAGTAATTTGCAGAAAAAAGTGCAGACTGAAGTTGTTGATCAATGTTTAAGTCTAGAGAAAAGAGAAATTAAGCTAACTTTACTCATTTTAAAACACATGCTTTTGTCTAAATTATAGTTAGTTTCAAATTACTCTTGAAACATAAATGAATTGTATTATAAAACTCAGGGTGCATATAACTATGTGGCTGGATCTTAGGTTTAGTGGAACAATACAGTCCTGATTGCAAGGAAATACATTTCCTCTTCTAAAATTTTTTATATAATTTCAGGTCCAAAATTTAAAATAGTATCCAACCAGCTTTCACCAAATGAAGAAAACACAGGAAAGTATAGGACTCTGCCAGGAATTCACAGTTTCTGGATCTCACCTCTTGTGTAACAAGAGAATACTTACCTTAGGGAAACTAATTTTCCCTTGTAAAATTGGACTATAATTGTGAAAGCCAAAAATGTAAAATAAGTGAGACAGTTCCCACTAACAGAAAGAAATATAGGAACTCACATTGCCAGGATCAGTCAGACATGGAGGCAACAGGATTTTTCCCTCACCTCATTTTTATAGCTAGAAGTTTAACTAAAATAGTACCATTATTCAGTGATCCTGAGTAACAGTGTTTTTCAAATGTGTTCTGCTAGGATGAGCATCTTGATAACGTGTATCAAATTCTGTGATATAGTTGCAGAGGAGGGACACCAGATGAGTTGCCTTAAGTATACTACCCATGGAAAACTAGATTTCCTGTGTTTTCTTTGAGCTGAGGGCTCATTGTGTTCCTCTTAAATGGCCCCCACAGGTTTCTCCAGTTCACAGTATAGTTTGTGCAGTTTGTTGTATTCTCCATTACAAGGCTGTAAGACAGAGAGATTCAATAGATAGACTGGTGATTTATAATATGCTTCATAAAATACCCCAAATCCTTAGAATGAAATGCATAAGGTTTTATTGTAAGACTTTTCAGAATGATGTTGGATATTGCATTACCATTATATATATTGGGATTCTTAATATTAATAAAAACCTTAATTGCATGCTCTGTAATTATGTTCAGCATAAAAATAAAGATTGCTTGAATTTTTTTTCTCATTTTTGTTTTTAATGTAACTTGTTCCCTTGCTTCAGGATATTTTCACCCTTCAAAATATCTTATGAAAGGCATGGGTTTATGGAATAATTAAAATGTGATACTAAAAGATCCAAAGTGACTGAAACTGGGCAAAATATTAGTGCATACCTAGTTCAAGAAGACATTTGTAATGCAAATTTTCTTTCAAACAGCAACCAGACTGTATGATCCCAGTGATTTTACAAGCTTGCTATTTGCCTCAGTAAACTGAGACTTTTGGCTCTCCAAATATTAATTATTTGAGAAAGACAGAATATTTAAGAGGGCTTGAGTTTAGGGAAGGCAGGAATCCAGCAGTAACTTCAAGTTCCTCTCTCAAAAGAAATCATGTGACTTACAGTTGTTACTAATAAATAAAGATTTTGTCTGTTTTTCAAAAGATGACTAGTAGTCCCACTACAGTTCCAAGCTGGTATTTAAATACACATCACATATCCTCCTGCTGTGACAGGCATAACTTAAAACAAACTGCACAACTCTTCTTGTAAGATGTTACTTTATGCTGTTAAAGCTGAAATCTGATTAATTAACTTAGGAGAAAATTGCTAAAGCCTGTAAAAATATAAACTCCATGACTGGTATTTATACAGATTTCAGAATTATAAATAAATGCCTTCCCATTTAATTACTTTGGCTATTAGTTTGTTAGATTTCTGCACAGTTCTAAAATATCAATATCACAGCTAGACAACATAGCTTGGTAGCCATGATTGTCAGATTTGGCAGTCAGTTCATCCATTCTGCTTTCCCTTATCACTAAAGTAATCCTGAGACTGTCATGGAAAAACAGTCCAATATTTCTAGCGACTTGCTATTGAATCTGGTATATGGGTTTTACTAATTTGAAGAAATATGAGTAAAAATATTGGAATAATATTTTAATATTTTGTTTGAATAATAATTTTTATTAACAATTAAATGTAATAATTAGTTTTCTTGAATTACAATATTCTGTGTAATTACAAACATTCTGTTAGAATGTTCTAACTACTTTTCCAGCTTTATATTGTGGCTTTTGGTTTAAAGATGGAAAATATTCAAATATGGGAGCTTGGGAGCACTTTTAAACCTTTTTTTCTTATTACATAATACCTTAGAAGTAAGTTTGGTCACTAGTGAGGTTGCTTTATTATGCTTTTTTTTCAGACTTGCTTAAGATCAAAGGATTAGCTACTATTAGATTTTCTAGCAATAAAAAACACTCTGCTATGCACATGCCTTTTAGAAATTCAGTTAAAAGTATTGAGTCAAATGCCACCAATTGGTGTCACAACTTCACATCTTAACCTTTGCTTGTTATTAAGCCAATCCAGAGAGTGTAAAAAATAATAAATCAAATTTTTCCTTAGTTAATAATTCACTTCATCTTCACTGTATACATCAGACAGTACTTAATGTTTCCTAGAAATATAAAGAGACTAAATAAATAAAGGATTTAAACTAACATGTCTAAGGCAAAAAAGACACTGAAACATTGTTCCAAATCATGCTTAAAGTACTTGAAAATTTTTCTGCAAAGTGTTTCTCTTCTATTCAAGCTGATGTCAGGATGCAAGGGAGAAACAAAAGGAATATTATTTGTAACCTTTTAATGGGAGATGGAACTAGAAAACTTACCTACATTTTACATATGTAAGTGATGGTCAAGGAACAGTCCTGATCAGGCCTTGTCTTGAATATTTTTTTTCTAGTTCATGGTATTTTCTGGAGTTTCAGCAAAATATTCCTGAGAATTGTGCTTATGGAAATTAGAGCTTAACTGGACTTTAATTTTAAATGATCTTTTTGAGGATCAAGAGCAAGTTAAACTTGTCATTCAAAGTTCCAAAAGTGAATTAACTTTATGCCACTAAAATGGGCAATGTAAATACATTCGTTCCAGTTCTTTTGTCAAATATCTTTCACAAATAATAGCAATAAGCAAAGGGATTATAAAAAATAGAATGATAGAAAGAAAGAGACATTTTTGCTACTAATGCAAAGTGAAGTCACCAGTTAAGTCTAGGAAACCACCACTTGTTGCTAAACTATCCTTTTAAGTAGGAATGAAAAAGTACTTTGTATCAATCTATTTTACTCTAATATCAAGTTTTCTGTTCTCCTGACAACATTTTCATTAAAATTTAGGCTTGCATTTTCCTATGTTTGTGCAGGGTAGAGGGGTTTTACATTGACCTTGCCAGTTTTCTGGAATTTTGACTGTCTGTCTCTGCTACCTTTTGCTTCCACCACTCTGACAAAATTTTAAATGGAACAAAATTGCCAGCCTACTAAAATACAGAAGATCTGAAAGGTTAACACAGAACATCAAGTGCATAATATAGTGTACATGAAAAGTTTAATGTCTTATTTGTAGATCAAGAATTGTAATAAGAACAGAAAATTATAGAAAATTAATCAGTACTCATGATAATATTTGTAACAAGAACAGAAAGCATTAATGAGGAAAAAATCTTTTGAAGTGCATGGTTGAAATTACAAACTGGAGCTTGAATTGTGAAAGAGTAGACAATGCATATTATCAAATGAAAACAAACAGGTGTAAGATAAACCAAAATTAAGGAGAAATTCTGTGCTTTGATAAGTATTAATCATAAGTTATGAAACATTCTAGGAGCTTAGCTTATGGAGCTATTCTGTATTTTTAAAGAAACTATCCTTTAGGTAGTTTTTTTATAGTTAATCATTAACAATATCTCTGTATCTAACTCTAAAGAACCAGATACCAACATTTTCAAGCAGAAAAGCAGAATAAATAGTAGAATGTTCTGTCATTGTTTCTAAATTCGAGTATACGTAGTCACTGTTCTGAAACCCATATATTAAAAAAATGGTTAAAAATGATGATTTAAGTTATGAACAGAATGGTAGAATTGCTTCAAAATGAACTTTTATGCCTGGTCAAAGTATTTAGTAGTAGTCCCATCCTGAAATATTGATTCTTTCCTCTGAACTGAAGGCCGAATACACTACCAAAATTAACTATCTCATTATTCTTTTCTTCAGCCTTATTTCCTAAGTAGTTAAGTTTAAAACTGGAAACTACTAACAACAGTAAGAGAAGAAGGTTATATCTTGTCCAGCTGATTAATGGAACTGAAACTTCTGTAAAAGGGAGCAACTTTCCTGTGCCTGAATTCAGTGGAAAACCACAGTGCATGTGAAAAACTTAATCACTACTTTGGTTCGGCCACTAAAAAACTTCATCAAATACTTCCATGGTAACTTCTTATGACACTCTACTCCCAATGGAGAAATAAAGTGATACTCTGCTCAAGGCTGAATATTCAATTTAACTCATGAGTTATGAACATCATTATGTCAGTTTAACTGTGGGCTCTCAGGCTCTCACCTGAAGTGACTGACAGTGGGACCAATTTAGCTGCTGCTTGGCCATAAAAGAAAAGGAAAAAAAAAAAAAGAATAAAGCCTGTATTACTGGGATATTTGTCTACATGTGTTTTAGTGGGCAGTTCTGTCGATAGTGAGGTTCTGACTTAAAGAGTACCTGTTTCATCACACCATCCTTTTTTTTTATTTCTTCCCTCCACTGCAGATGAATCCTAGCCATGTTCCACAGACTGAATGCTGATTTACAAAGAGGATGTATGCGCTTAACCATGCAAACACATCTTCTATCTTAAATTAATCAAAAAAGAACCCAGTTCATGAATTCCAAGACCACTGTAATACATCAATATTGTTCCAGCTCTATTTTCAAAATAGAACTCACAGTAGAAGTAATTGGAAAAATTGTTTTCATGGACATCATGGAAGGTATTTAAAATTCAGTTTCCATCACTAAATATGATAATGGCTAGAGCTGCTCCATGGCAATTTTTAAATGATGACAATTTTTAGGACTGAAGTGTTAAAAAATAAAGTAATTATTTTGATATTTGCATGGTAATATCTTAACAAATCAGACATGGCAATTTTGAAATTAAGCCAATTCAATTAAAAATATATAGAATTATGTAGAATATATAGAATTTTTCCAGTGAAGATTATTTTAAAGGAACATGCAAATCATTCTATAATAATTCTCCTTTAAGTAGCTGTTGGTTTATGCATTTATTATTTAATTATTTAATAATGCAATATGAACTAGCAAGAACTTATCTAGCTTCTGCAGAAAAAAATGTTGTTTGTCAATGTTACCTCCCTCCTGCCTGTACATAACAAGGAAAGGATCAAAATAAATACTGAGCGTCCAAGTTTCTTTCGGGCTGTTAATCAGAGGGTTAAAGAATATCCTTAAATAAGAATAAAGAAGAATGATTGCTTTTTCACAGTTATGGCCTTCAGTGGGAAAAGGATTGAATTATCAAAGTGGAAATAAGAAATCGGAACAAATGTAATTTGCCTGTCTTACCACTCAAGTCCTGTTGCAAAATCACTTTAGCTGCCTTCAGGCAAGAAAGGAGATACAAGCAATTAACTGTCCCTGCAATTCAGGGGAAGACATAATCTCTTGTCATTGAGTAAAACTGAAGAAGCAAGTTCCTCCAAATTTACAGTTCTCAGCAATGACAGTTTAAATGTGTAAACAAGGCTGAATATTACCCTTGTCATATATACTTGGTAGCATTTAATAAAGCTAAATCTGATCTCTAGATTTAAGTGTATTAGACTCTGTTGAAGATAACCAAATCATAAATTTTCTAGTCAAAATAGAATGTACATAAACCTAATGGCATTATGAAATCTATCCTGCTTTCCAAGTTTATGTAATTTTATTTAATTACCTATGTATCTTCTTTATACAGTTTCACCAAAAAGTCTAGAGAGTTCCTACAGTAATTTGGACTTCTTATGGAAAGTCAGCTTAAAAATTTCTTGTCATTTACTATGTCATTTTAGACAGAAAATGGCCTGACACATACTAGGGATGTCGCTGGTATTTAATGACACATGATATGGAAAAGCTACTGTATTGGCCACACAACATAAACAACTCCTGTAGTGGATGTAAAATGCTGGTGTGATCCATTAATGAATAAGGATCATTTTTTAATATCCTGTGGATCTGTGATATGTTGAAAAAAAGCAAAAAAACTTGTGAATTATGTCTTCAAACTGCAATCTATAATTCAAAACTCCAACTATTTGAAAATGGAAAAGTGCTATAGTCCCTATATTTGATGAATAGATTGAGGAAGAGTTAGATTTGTATAAAATTTTCTTTGCAGCAGCTTCAGTGGTATTTTGCAGTCACTGCAGCTACACACCTACACATAGACTGTTTTTAAAGTCAGCATGGGATACTATCTGAAGGATAAGACTTGGTAGCAGACAGTCTGACATGTTCTGCTACTTATTCTCTGAGTATTTGCTTAGTGTTTACTTAAAAAACCTGAGTAGAAGAGAGGGGTCTTTAAACTGTCCTAGGCCTGTTCTATACATTATACTAAGAAGAGTGTGTACAGGTTCTGCCTGCCTCTGGTTTGTGTTAACAGATGCTTTAGTGCTGTTGAAATATCTTTTTAAAGATGAATGACTGAAAATAGTCTGAGAGAGAGACTAGAGTAAGATTCTGGAGTGAAGAGAAACCCTTTTCCCAAACCCTCTGTAGCTATAAGGGACTTACTAGGCTGCAGGTTGGCTTTTGCAAATTCACAAGGATCCAGTTCTGCCTGTGAAGATTTTTGTCCCTCCCTTAGAACACCAGGTTGCAAGATGTATGAAAGTCACCCATTTTTTAATATAGCATATGTGTAAATAGAGAAAACTTCCTATGAAGAGTTATAGGAAAAAGTACTTAAGATCCTCACTGTGAAGCCTTCAAATAGAAGCACATTAGAGAAACCCAGGATTACTCAGACTGATTAGTGCTTCTGAAGGCAAACAAACAAAAAGACTGTCAGAAAGCATTCAAGAATTTATGTGCCTACATAAGTGTTTATTAATCACTACTCAATTATTCATGACAAAAGGAACACATTGTACCTAGAAGTAGTGTTACTACAAGAAAAAATTTAAATGTAGACCAGTCTACAACACCCTGCCCTCTACCCCAAGCCTGAAACCCCTTCTTTCAATTTCTTCAAAAGTTTTTATTTTCCACAGTTACGTTACTACTTCAGTTGAACACTATGCTCCATTTCCAAGGTGAAGTTCTATTGAGAACATAAAAGTAGGAACAAATAGAGTTCAAATAGAAAAACATACCTCTAGCAACCAGCGGGGTACATGTGCTAACCATTGTCAGGTTCTACTTCCTTTGAGCCCTAAATGAAAATATGGAATTTGCAATTGTATGTTGAATTTAACTAATCTCGATGACTTCTTTTAAATGTATATGGAGACAATTGGAGGCACATTAAAAAAAAACCCTCTTGCTACTAAGAATCTTCCTGCAGTTTCACAAAATGACACCTTTCTTTCCTTTCACACAAACATGTCATGCCTTCTTAAGGCAGGATATTTCATCTTAACACTGTCATCTAACAATGGAGATTCTGCTGATCTTTGAATGAAAAGCCAATACATAATGGAGACTTCCCAGTCATCTAAACTTTACATCACAAACATGCTTACAAAATTAGACTTAACTTTTTTTTTTTAAATGGGAATAATTTACAGATCCTATGATCAATAATAATCAATATTTCCTTATTGCCTTTTTGTTATTTATGACTTTTTAATCTAAATTTTGTGTTGTAAAAGTAAGCAAATTTTACTGAGTTGCAGTATATGTATCTGTAATGTGAAATCTTACATTATGACACCCTTGGACAGGTACTGGAGTGGGGAATGATACAGTACAGATACTTCTTATTTAGAAGGAACTTCCTAAAGAAAGTGAAGACTCCAGAGGCGATGGGGGAAAATATAAATTCCAAAAATTATGAAGGATTAAAAAAAAAAGTAGTCAGACAGAAGGGCAAGGGCAACAACAGGCTTTTCTTATTAAAAAGTCTTTAGAAGCTTGAATCACGGAAGAAAATCGGCTGGAAGGGATCTCTCGAGGTCATCTGATCTAACACCTGGTTTGACAAGGTCTAATTGAAAAGTTTGACTTGATTGCTCAGAGCCTTGGACCATTTGCCAGTGAGTATCTCCAGAGGGGCATGGAACAACCTCTCTGGGCCCTTGGTCCAGGGCTTGACTCTCCTCATGGTGCAGCAGTTCTGAGAGGGGCAGGCTCTTCCCACAGGTGCAGACCCTGAAAATATATATTTTTTTTTTTTTTTTCCCCAAGTCAACCTCATAGCTCATGCATACCATTTGGATGATAAACAGAAACAAAATTTACCAGTGATACTTAGGAGACTCAGATTTCTTTGTAAATTCATGCCTGGACATGGTTGAAAATTACAGTCTTAAATGAATCTTCTTAGTGTCTGTGGTTCTGTTATAGGACCAAAGACAGCAATATACTGAGCTCTGGCTCAACAGAACCTGACTTACAAAATACCTTTTCAAATCCCTGATGCACTTGAACCAAGGCACTGGCTCTCAACTGAACACCGTCATACATCAACAACAACGTCATACAATAAACAGTGTCTTATGAAATATACTTCTGTTCATCTCAGCACTTTCACAGCCTCATGGAAATTTAAGTATTCCACTTCACTGTGAATGTAAGTAAAAATTCTGAAAAAACAAACTGGGACTATCACCTGTCCTAAGATGAAATTTAAAAAAATATTTTAAGAAATGTTCTTACTATATTTATTATAGTATTATGTATATTTATTTAATATGTATATAATAATTCTTTTATATATTAAGTCATTGTTACCTTAGCAATAGTTCAACAGAATATGTGGCGTGGGTGCAAAGAGAGGTGTCCAGGGTCAGACTGCACTGAAGTGCCCATTGCTTCCAGTGTGCTGCACTATGGCTTCCAGTTACATCCATTCTGGAGTTACTGTGCATTCCCTGTTAGAGAAAATGCCCCCTCTTAAATGCATCGTGGAGCAGCTGTGCCCCATAAATTGGCACAATCTAGTTTTCATTGTAAATACTGGGTCATGCATGCTGATCAAATAAGATTTCATTTGCTTTTACAGTATGTCTGTCGTGCTTTTCCTGTGTCTCATTGAAAGACATTTGTATTCAACTGGGCAGTAAGAGCCATGTGTTGTCAAGCATGCCTGAGATTTTGTCTGTTTGTCAGCATTAGTAATAATATACCACTAAGTTGAAAGAATGGAACAGTTACTTTCCCATCTTGGCTTTACATGAAGCCAACCCAGTAGAGAGGAGTTGAAGGAGGAGAGTTACTGTTATGCTTTATTCACCAGAAGGACATAAGCTGACTTTATTGGCATAGCTGTATTATACTGAGGACCAAAAAATAATTCCTTATTAAGTAATTATGAAGTCTACTTAAATTACTCCAAGCCTCAGAAGAAGGTACATCTTTGAGGAAAACTATGCATTTATGAAATGAAGATGACTGTCATATATAAGATACATTTTAAAATGCATGTATTATCATAGTTTAAATACAAAAATATGTCTTTTATCATTTTTCTCATTTCAAAAGACAAGGCTTGTTCATCCATCAATATATGAGGTACACTTCCAGAACCACTTAAATTTTAGATTTCTGTAAGAAAAATATTACATGACTGATAACCTGCTCAAAAATTATCATAAATATTTCTCTATTTTCCTTGACCAAATATAGAAATAGCTCCAAAGAATTTCTCTTGGTTTGTGTTCATATACACAACTAATAGAAACCAGTGAAATTCAAATATTAGAGATTAGGTGATCTCAATTGAATTTTTATAATCTAAGGAAAAAAATACTGGAAATTTCACACAGTGTTATTTTGATTATCATGGAATACGTTTGATATTGATTAATTTTGGAGTGATTTGAAGTAGAAAGCAAGAGCTGCAAGAGCTAGAATAGCTCAGCAACTTTCTCAGTTTATAAACTGGTGTTGCATATAATTTGTTAAGCAACTTAGGTAGTGTCTGTTTGATGAACTGTTGGGATGATTTTACTCTTTTTCTCCAAGTGAAAGTTTTTCTGTCTTTGGACAGCATTAATTCCTATTCTTTCTTCTGTGCTTTTTTCCTTCTTGGTCAAAGATAAAATTTAGGTGAAACAGGCAGGAGAAGTGAACCATGGAAGTGTTTAGAAATATAATCCAGAGAAATTTTAATTGCAGATGAGAAATAAATTTAAAATATTTTCTACTGTAATATCATGCTCATGGTGAGGAAACTTTCTTCTAATATAAAGTCACATTTTGAAATACTTTTTCCTAGAGGACACCTGAGATTTCATTGGTTGTGCGCTAGGTCACAGTACTGGATTCACACTCTGCCTTTCAAAGCAGTGCCAGAAGAATACAGGGAAAAAATTTAAAAAGAAATATTTCTGTTGCAGGCAAGTTTATTGACTTTGTTTTTAAATCAGCCTGGTGATCCATGGAAAATATACATACTTTAACATTCACATTTTCCGTCAGAGCTACAGTGAAATGTCAGCTGGAGAGAACTTTGCAATTATACCACGTCTTCCAAACAAATACCAGACACTTCTTTTTTTATTGCATTCAGCATTTGCTCCAGAGTAGAGACTTAAAGGGCCTCTGAGCCACTGGCCACTGCAGAGCTTGGGAAGGTTAATGATTAGTACCAAGCAGGGCAGCTCCGTCGTTTGCATGTCCCCCTGCCAGTTCGAGGCCATGAGCACAGAGAGCTCAGGTCCAGGCCAGGTGCAATTTGTCCCTCTGTCCCACATCCAAAAGAGAGTAAAGAGTTGGGATATCTCACCACTTACAAGCATCAGACATGGGGCCTGTAGTAGGGCAGACCAAAGTGGGAAATTCATTCTGCTTTTTTGCCCTGTGGGGGAAAAAAAAGTCTTCTGTTATGGACTGCCCTTTCCTATATGGCTATATGCCTATCCTCTGGCATAGAAATACAATACACTACACCAGTGTCACCAAGTGAAAATTTTAACCAAGAGTTTTAAAATATTTTTCTCCTCTCTGCTTAAGACATTTGCAAGGTTCAGCAGCACAGAAAATTATAAATGTTCAAACCTGTATGAACTTCTGTACAAATATAGAAATTTTCTGTCTGTATAGCACCTTTAAACATCATGCAGACTCCAGTCAAAGCTGAAGATAGTATTAATTGTCTTTTGCTAGGTTCTTATTTCTTAGGGCAGAAAGAAGGTGTATATTGCAATACAGTATGTGTACACTGTATATTTCAAATCCATTCTCTTTCCATAAGAGGCACACGATAGTAGGTCAAATGTGATTTTTATTTACCCCAGATTAAATCAGTGTAGTTACCTAAAATTCAGTACCTAAATAACAATATCTGAAAAGTTGTATTTTAGAGCCTATTCAGCAGTATGGGCTAAATTTGAATTATTCAAGAATAGTAGAGTAATATTAAAACATATTGTAATATTTGTGTTCTTGAAGTCTTTCTAAAAGTTAAATATGTGCACACATGTCTACGATTCCTTCATTTTCCTATGGTCTCTTATAAAAAATCTATATGCACAGTTACATAGCATGGAATATGTGTAAGTATAAGTACACTGGCAATATATGTACACACAAATACAATGCATAGTACCTACCTATTCATACATTTCTCTAACCCGTATTCTTATTTTGTACATGTATATTAATGAGAATGTATACACATTCAGAAAGAATTATTAATCTGTAAAACCACATGCACATAAACATTGTCTAACATAAAAAAGATTTTGGTAATTATAAGAAAAATGTCTAATTGCACTTCCTAAGCACTTTGGACTGTTTCTCTTGCACTTCTCTTGAAGTGGCAGGCTGGGATTACCATCTAGGTTTTGGAGTTAAGAGTAAATGAGTATGGATTTAGCTTGTCATTTATCATATAATTCTGAATCTCTTTAGCCAAGGGTCCCATTTTAAAACAATTTATGCAGGTACATACAGCTTTAAAGGATGAAATCAAAATAATAAAAAGTTGTATGTTTTTCTTTGTTTACTCGTTTTGTTTGTTTGTTTCTTGGAGACATATCCTGACGTTTGTGTATACTTTTCTTTGTATCCTTCCACTTGTCTTTATGGTTGAGAGTTTGCAAGCATGCAAAACTCCCAAGAGAATGACAGAGTTCAGCTGAGGAAATAAGGCCCATTCTGCAAGTAATGAGAGCTATAATCACTCCTTCCCCACACAGGAGCAAATTCAGCAATTTTGACTACAACTCAGTGACAATTTTTGGTGCCAAGGTCATACACTGTTTCACAGAGGAATCACAGTTGTTGAAGGAGCAGTTCCCTGTCACTAAGTTGGTTTTGCTATCAGGAGTAACATTAGAAACTGAACTCTTTCTGGAAAATGCCTGTGCTTAGCAACTAACTCTATTAAACTCTGCATGGCTTACATTTTCCACATGCCTTTCATATATTTCCCTTTTAATATGTTCTGCAGCTAAGAAAAGTCTCATCTGCTCAGCCCACAGCGACAAGCTACTAGTCTGGAACCAAGATCAAATCTAAAAAATGTCAAATATAATGAAAAAGAACAGAGGATGAGACTGGATGGCTTAGTGGAATGGATATGGTTTATGAAGTCTCTCACCTCTAGCTCACTGCTCTGTCTTCTGGCAGTAATAGCTGCTAGAACTTTGGAGTATTTGACAATTGTTCAGTGGCCTATGCTAAAAAAGTTGTTAGTCTCGGCTGAGCTCCTTGTTACTGGAGTCCATATCCCAGAAAAACATAGCATCTGATATTGAGAGACTTTTACATTGTCATTGGTGACATTAGTGAAGAACTAAAATGTCAGAGAATGATGTATACTTGTCCAAAAGGAATTTTTACAGTCATTTCACTAGAATGTTATTAGCAATTGCTGAACATTATTGATATTATTTTGACATCTTTTTCTGCTCTTAGCAAATTACCTTAAAAAGAGCCAGCAGCTATTTTGCATTTAATAAGAATTCAAGAACTATAGAAGATTGTGAAACTATATTTATTTCCCTCTGATTGTCTTTGTAGTCTTGAAAAAGACATAAACACAGAGGTGGCCATCATCCAGAATTTTGACAATCTAAAGTTTGATCTGTGTAAAATGATTTATACCATAAAAATGAAAATGTTTGGTATCATTTACCATTTACCAGCCATTACAATTTTTTACACCTTTTGCTTCAGGTAAGGATGCAACATTTTGAAAAGTTCACTGACTCTCCTTTTCCAATTCCATCCTTTACATGTTTATGAGTATTGCTGTTGTGAATGGGAGAATAGATTCTTCAGCTTTAAAAGTAACACAATACAAAGATAGTGTAAACAGGAGCTTTAAAGTTTTTCAGTTTTAAGAAGATCTGAGAGGATTCATTTCAATAAAAAGGGAAGTATTTTTGTACTAACATTTACAAGGAAGTACTGGAAATATCCCTTGATTCTATAGAAATTTGAGCTGGATTTGGTTAAGGAACAGGTTAAAGGACAAATAGAATCAACACAATTTTTACTGTTTTCAGAAACTTTCCAAATATATATACAAGTATTACATATATATTTATATATTAATACCAGTACTTCTGCCTCTGCTCCTCTCAGTCTTCTCTTTCCTTTTTTTTATTGCTCTCTTAAAATGCCAAAACTAATCACTTTCTAAGATTTAGAGACCAGTTAAGAATTGCAAGGAAGTTCTTCTAATTCTCCACCATATACCCAGGTAAATATCTTTATTTACTCAGTACTTTTTAGAGGAAGTGTTTAGCAAGTCTGTAGCATACAAACAGGAAACTTTTCATCAGGTAGTAACAAGTGTACTTTCAACAAAAGGACAATGGAAAGAACTGTTTCACTCATATTAAAACAAAAGTATACCGTGTGCATTCATCCACTTTAAAGTCTATTGATTGAATAACTGAAATAAATGTCTGGATGTTATGATAAGTACAGAGGCCCTCTCAAGGAAATTAACCTTTAAATTCCTGTTCTATCATATTTTGCTGTCATATCTGGTGTGTCAAAGAAAGTAGGAAAATAAATCCAATTTTCTTATTTGTTGACAGTTTCATTTTCATTTAGTTTCTTTGTGAGAGATTTAGTGCATGGTAGATGAGAAGTTCCTGAACGTCAGGGGGGCAAAAGTAGTGCAAGCAACAACAACAAAAAAATTAATGCATTATTTAAATTCAATATACTATTTAAAGATTTATATTTGTATACATTTTACTGGGATGCGTCATAATGTAAAAGCTCATAATATTAGCAAAAACGCAAAACACTGAACTATGATAATATTTGTAATCGGTTTCCAAAGGAAAGGGTTTTATACTTTTCTGGGGAAAAAAGCTTCACAACATGGGCTCTCAATTACACCTATAGAGATAATGCTTTTTCAAAAACATCATGCCCCAAATCTAACAAAGATTCACTGACAGTAATGAAATATATCACATTTCTAGCACACAAGATAGCTTGGGTAGTTGTCATTTCAGTATGCTAGAGCAACACTGATTCCTGAAATATGTATAATCCTGAGGTCTATAAAACCAAAACAAGTGGGTAGCATAGGTCACATGCCACTTCAGAACTAAAAATGCTATCACTTCTTTTGTCCCCAAACCCCCTTTTTCCTTTTTATTTTCCCTTTTTCCACTTTTTAGTGGTGGATTCTGGGCCCAGCACTGTTTCACTCATTCATCCATGACTTGGTTGAAGGGGCCTCCTCAGCCAAGTGCTCTGATGACACAGAGCTGGGAGGAGCAGCCAATACCCCAGAGTGCAGTGCAGCCCTTCAGAAGAACCTCAACAGGCTGGAGAGATGGGCAGAGAGGAACCTTCTGAAATTCAACAAAGGCATATGCAGGGTCCTGCACCTGGGGAGGAATAACCCCAGGCACCAGCACAGGCTGGGGACTGACCTGCTGGGAAGCAGCTCTGCAGAGAAGGACCTGAGAATCCTAATGGAAAAACAGCTGTCCATAACCCAGTGGTGCCCTTGTGGCCAGGAAGGCAAATGGTATCCTAAGATATATTAGGAACAGCATTGCCAGCAGGTTGAGGGAGGTGATCCTGCCCTAGACTCAGCCCTAGTGAGACCACAACTGGAGTGCTGTGTCCAGTTCTGGGCTAATCAGGACAAGAGAAACATGGAGCTCCTGGAACAGCTCCAGAGGAGGACAATGAAGATGAGGGAATTGGATCATCTCTCTTATAAGGAAAGGCTGAGGGAACTGGCCCTGTTTAGCCTTGAGAAGGCTGACAGGAGATCTTATCAATTCATCTAAGTATTTGAAGAAGGGTGGCAAGAGGATGGAGTCAGGCTCTTCTTAGTGGTGCCCAGCAGTAAGACGAGAGGCAGCAGAGAGAAACTGGAACAAAGGAAATTCCACCTGAACAGACGGAAGAGCTTCCTTACTGAGAGCATGACTGAGCACTGGAACAGGTTGCCCAGAGAGGTTGTGGAGTCTCCTTCTCCAGACATATTCTAAAGTTGTCTGGACACAATCCTGAGTAATGTGCTCTAGGGGATCCTGCTTGAGCAGGGAGCTAGGACTAGATGATGTCCAGTGATCCCTTCCAAGTTTACCCAGTCAGTGATTTTCCTTCCTTCCCTCTTCCATTCTGGCTTTCCTTTCCATTTTCCCTTCTTCTCTTCTGTTCACATATTTAACTCCACATTATACTATAAATTGGCAAAAGAGAACATCTCCCTGTGCCCTGCAACTCTCCTAAGATTATCACTCCCTTTTGACTTCTGCTGAATCTTTCAGTCACATTGTGTTAGTCTTTGTGGGATTTCTTTGTTTTCATCTATTTACTTTTCTTTCTTTTTTTTCCCCCATTTTTCCCTCCTTTTTTTTTTTTCCTTTTAGATGAGCTGCAGTTCCATATCTACAATGCTACCATGTACTTCATGTTATTTTATGATCTATTGTTATAAAGAAAAAGGGGTTGACCCTTGAAGAAGTAGAAAAATGGAAAACATCCATCAAAGAATAACTCTGGTGGACCTAGCTGAGTAGCAGTAAGAAATATAATGATGATGAAGTATTGAAAAACAGTCAGGACATTTTTTCTCACCCTGAAGAATCTTACATAGGTGAGTCCCAAGCCATGAGACAGTAAAAGCAACTCTTTGTACAGCTGGTGTTATTGATGTGCTTTTTCTTTTCTTGATTTGCAGTTTTGTTTTTGAATACGGTGTTCTATTTTCTATTATAATTTAAATATATATATAAAATAATATTATATGTATCCTGATCAGGTCCTTAAAAAGATGAATCATCTGACCTGAAAAATCTCTGACTTACAAACAATTCTGTTTATAAAGTGGAATAGACAAGATAAAGCATCATCAGTAATAAATTCGGATACATATGTTCACATGTATGAGTGTGTTATATTGTTTAGACTAGGAAATGATCTTTTAAAAAAAGTATTATGTCATTCTTTTGTGTGTTTCTTCACTCAAAGTTATCATTTGTAGAAAATATTTGACTAAGCTTCATTAGGTAGAATATTCAAGATTCAATTAACATGACAGCTGTAGATATTATTTGTGAAATGAAGCAGAAGCTTCATTTTTGAAAAAAAAATATGATCTACACTAAAAATCAACTCATTATTTCCTATTCCTTGTTCTTTGCACTGCTTCATCACTCCTTCTTTGCACTGCCTCATCACTCCTTTTTTGTGCCATCCAAAGGTTCAGAGGTTATCTCGGTATTGTGATCTGTAACATTCAAAGAAAATACAGTGTGTTTTGCATTGCAGTAAACAGAATATTACTGACAGGACAGGAGTATCCATGTTACCCTGCACTAGAGCTATCATTCAACATCCAGCTAGAAACAAAATAAACCCCAAATCCAGAGAATTCAGACTACAACTGTTTAACATTGTGATGCCTTCTATTATAGAAATGGATTGTTGCATGTTTAGGTTGTTGTTTATGCATCTAGTAGCAAATCCTCAAATGATGGGTTTCAAGCTGATATATTGGAGCCATCCATGCTATAGTGCCTAAGAGAAGGAAAAAATTGAAGTTCTAATTCAGTTCTGGGTAAACACTTCCGTGTGGCCTGACTCCAATATCAGCACTTCATTTTAATGATAACGACAGCTCTGGTGTTCATTCTAAAATCCTTAAATGTACTTAACAACCTGTTTATACTTGGAGAGCAGTGGGTTTATGAGGACAGTCAAATGAAACAGATAAGAGTATTATGTAAAACCGTATTCTGAAATGTTTATTCTAGCAGTTAGTATGCATCTGGAGTAAATTTGTAGACCGTTATCCTCTGGTTCCATGCATTTTAAATAGAGCATATTTATTTTAATTTAGAAGCAGACAATTATGTGGGAAATGGAAAGGTTTTGTCAGCACAACTGCAATTTAAGCATTGTTTGAAAAGGTATAGTCATCTTAAAATCATCATTAATATTTCATGTACCTGAATTTCTCCTGCATGCAGGTGGTATGCTGTTTCAGCAATGGATCAGCAGCTGCAGCTATTAAAGCTTTATTTTCATTCAGATATTAAAACTCTTTTAACGCAATGGTATAATTTTCCACTTATCCAACAAATCACTTTCTGTAATGCAAACAAGGAGTCAGAGATTGTCTTATCCTGAACGTGCATGTATGTAGCAAGGAATTTATTTATCTTTTTGCCACTGTTAGCACTTACAAAATGTTGAGCACCTTTCCACTTGAAAATACTGTTTTTAAATGGCTAGTCACTATTAAAGGTTCTATCGGTTTGACTTTTCTAGCTGTGAAATTATTTTTATACAATTTTTAATAATCTTTTGCAACCTCACAGACAAAATTACTTTTCTCTGCAAATGCTTTCTCTGTATAACATATTTACTACATGTCGATTTAGTAGGTATGAGAACTCTGCTCCTCTTTTTATACCAGTTACAATAACAACAAGCAGCAAGACTTTTACCAAAAGAGTTTTATAAAGGGATGTAAGGAGACGGACTGGTAGCATTTATAATATTTTTCCTAGATTTAAATAATTTATTTGAGGAAAAGGAGTTAAGTTTAATTAAGTTAGTTCTTTGAGATTTTTTTAAATTCAAGCAGGAGATTTCAGACTATATTTTGAGTTGAGTGGAGACTGATCTGTATCTTTTGACATGAACATTAGATTAGTTAAAATCCAGAAGCATTCATAGGTAAAAAGAAACCAATCTCCTCTTCCTCACTTTCATCATATTCTGTTCACATCTTACTGCTATCATCTCTATATATGCCTGTATAGAATAAGTTAAAGTTAGCAGTGTTTTAAAGGTGAATGAAAATATTATACTCTTTAAACATGGTTATAGAACCACTAATCTTTTGTCAATTAAAGTTGTCCTGAAGCACGCAGAAAGAATTTTATTGACTAGATTTTTTTCCTACAGGAAACAGATTTATGACCTTCAATAAGGGCTCTGAGAAATCTAAGCAAATTATGAATGCAAGTTACCGGGGGCATTTATATTTCCATGGTAAATATTGTCAGGAAAACAACCACATCAACTAAACAGCCTACTAATAGAGAGGGCCATGAGAATATAACTTTTGCTTCAAAACTTTTGTTTCCCTATCACAAGAAAACTGTTTCAGGCCGGAACTGAACTTCTCTCCAATGCTCATTCTCTCTGAAGAACACAGCTTGATTTTGTGGTACAGAAGCTGTGACTTTTACCCCTAAGGCACAAAACAACTTTGATAAACAAGAGAAAATATGAATACTTAAGGGACAGAACAACTAGTTCCCTTTCATTAAGAAACTGGCATGCATATAATGGAAATCTCCTGTGGGTTTGCACACATCTTGTTCTCCATAGGGAAAAAGTGTGTAAGCTTCTTTGAGTGAGGAAAAGAATCAGAAAATAGCATCTGAGGGCAATGGGTAGCAGCTATGGCTCATCAGCCATGGTAAATGACTAGACAGATTCAGAAATTTCTATCAGCCTGACTTTTTCTTCCAACTGTCAATACAGGATTGATGCTACTAACCACCCGATTCTACAACACTGAAAGGAAGAAAGAAAAAAAAAAGAGAAAGACTTACAGTCCTACTGTATATGTATATACCTATGTATATACCTATATCCTTCATTTGCAAATCAACCATAGATTTCAACAAGGTTACTGTTAAAAAGATTAGCACCATGTAGGATTGAAAATAACATAAACTGTCCCAAAGCTAAAAGAAAAACCCAAGCCACATCAAAATAAATATGTTTTATGAAATAGAATATGATGTAGATTTGTATTTCAGTTACAGATGTATAAAATAATTTAAGTGTACAAATGTAAGAATTTGAATCACAAATCAGCATCTAACCTCAAGAAAAATCACAGGATGAAAGTTTTGAGACTAAACCAACAGATATTCACATAGGTTTTTTTATGCCAGGAATTGTTATTTTGATAGTCTGCTCTGCTTAAATAATTAAAACTCAGGTCTTCTTTTTATCAATTTGGGAGAGGGGGTGTCACCTAAGCATAAAATTTTCAAAAAGGTCTGGGAACCAAAGCTCTTTAATGCTCAATGTTTTCCAAATGTCACAGATTTTAGAAAATGTTTTATGAACTCACAAGATGAGTTCAAATTCAGTGAATCTTTTCCTCCATGAATAATTCCCTTGTTGCTTTCCAGAGGCCTTGAATTACAAAACATGGTTGTGCACCCGGGGAAGTACATGTTATGCAAACAATGAAAAATAGCAAGAAGGAAAACTTTGTATGCTGTTGTTGTTCTTTCCAGAAACATTAAAAAAAGCCAGCTATTCACCAGTTACCTTAGAGATGAACCAGCCACTAAACCATCAGGGAAATTAATTATCCACTTGTAGGAATAAAGTGCTGGGGGAAAATGTACTACAGTATTTGCAGTGGTGAGACAAATCTTCTACCTGCTACATTAAAGGAAAAATAAACTATTTTCTAGGTATTACCATGTTTGTATAGGATGGGATATTATCTTTCTACAGTAAGGCCAGGGAACAACTTCTGGTTTTACACAGAAAACATTTACTGTGACTTGCTCATACCAACTACCTATAGTGGGGCAACAGTTCCTCCCAACCATGGTTTCTTATGCAAACTGAAAGTAGAGTCCCAAAGAACAAGGGAACACTGTATTGGTCCACATTATATTTACCTGCCCTGATATCAAGAAAAACTAACTTAAACATGCAAGTCACAGAAGAATAAAAATTAATTGGCAATTTAACAGTGGCTAAGAAAGCAAAACACCAAGAATGGAGAAACTAAGCCTGGTGGAAATTACTGACATGAATCAAATGTTGCTTAGCAAGTACTTCTGTGACTTTAATCAAATGCTAGGAAATGAGACTGGTCCAAAGTTATTCCTCTAATTTTAATTTTCCTGGAACTAGTTTTGAATTCTTGAAGGTAGGGTACACCTGAGGCACAGAAGGTCAAAATTGCAGATAGGTGTATTTGTGCAGCATTACAATATTAAGAGAGCTATATTTATCTACATTTTAATACCATTAGAATGAAGTAGGTTACAATTAAAATATAATAAAACAAAAAAGCTTTCTATGATTTTACTGTTGCTTCTAAGAATTTTTTCCTGCAGTCTTTAGTCTTTGTTTTGAATTACTCAGGGAAAACCAGCTGATTTAAATATGAAAACAGGGAGACAGGAGGAAACTGACCTTTTTTCTTCATTGCAAAGTGCATACACCCTTAAAAATCTCAACTTGTTTACTGAGATAGAAGAAACACTTTGAAAAGCCCTTGACTGCATTTGTGCAAGCTTTTCAAAGCTACTAAATAGTCAGCAACAGGGCTGCAACTTCAGCACCTGGCAGTGGTGCTGCCCTTAAACTTGACAAAAATAGGTGTTTGCTTAGAACAGCATCCCTTGGGGGAGGTGTCCTGTACCCCTTCCCTTTATTTTTATGATGCAAGATGTAGAGACTAGGCAATTTGAAAAAAGACAGACATAGCTAGTGGGGAGGTAGAAGGGATATGCGGCCAAAAGGTTTCTTTAGGGCCTTGTTTTTCTTTAGCAGTAGCAATCATTGCTATTACTCTCATTTATCCCAGTCACAGTCTGATTCCCCTCCAGATATCCAGCTATGTAGTGTTAGGAAGGCCTTCAGGAAAGGAGGCCTGTACTTAGAGATCAGATCACCTTAGCGAGGGGCATGTAACACATACCTTCATTCCCTCAAAATACAGACCTCCAACTGTCTCTCTCTCAGTTTTCAAACCCCCAGCCTTTCTTTCCTCACTCATCAAACTTCATGGTCTCATGGACTTCTCCCAGTACCTCTCTTAGTATCCCCAAACTATCCCACTTCTCTGAGTCTGCCTAGAGGCAGTCTCCCATCTTAGCTTCATTCTCCATCTCAGATCATTTACTTTCAAAAAATTAATTCTTGCCAATCCACAGACACATAATTGTTTCTTGACTTCTGGGATAATGGAATCCAAATTTGATTACTGCTGACAAGCTTGAGGCCCACTGTAGTAAGAAAATACCAATTACACACTGCATTTGGCAGTAAAATGGACACAGTTAACTCAACATGAGGAGGGATGCTACATGAGTGAAACTGGAATTCATTAGATAGGGGGGATGGGCCTTCTTCTTCGTCAATATCAGAATAGTGGAGCTTACCAGGGAAGAGTTTGTGAAAGTGAGCTGGAAGACTATGAGATGTCGTATCTTTGCCCAACAAAGTCGATTTTGTATCAAGTAGTATTAGACCTTATTGGTCATGGATCAGACCATAAATCTTTATTTTAAATGTATTAACTGCTAGAGAATATGAAACTATCTGCACCTCAATGAAATAAACCAAAGGCATGCTGAGCTTAGTAAGGTCTCAATATCCTATTATTATTTCTATTATTAAAGACTCTGGTACCACTAAGGGTAGTGAATATAGAAACTCTCCTAATACACCTACCTACGTAAGCTTTATAAAACAGTCAATATCCTAATTTCATGTCAGAGGAAACTGAGGTACAAAAGCTGAATCACAGCCAGAGGATTCATGTTGGTCTATCAAGTTGAGAGTTTTAAATTCAAAACCCTGGACTAGTTGGCAAGCAAAATGTCTACACAGTTGTGTTGCAGTAGCTGAGCCAAGAAAGAGAGAATAGGAGCTGACAGTCTGAAAGCTAGCTAGTGTCAACCTTATTCAACTAAGTTTCTCTGAAGTTCTTTAGGTAAACCCTCATGGATTTTCTTATTTGTCTATTATGTGTTTTAAATATTCTGAGTACACATGCTATATGTTCTGGAAACTAATCCCTCTTTTGTCTTAGATAGCCATGAAAAGCAAAGTACATGGTCTTGAACCTAAGGGATGTTTTTGCCTATTCAATAGGAACATGAAACAGGGCAATTTCTTTGCTGTTTTAGTTTTTCAGAGAAAAAAAAAGTAATAAAAAGAGAATCTAGTGTTCCAAATAAAACACCATAAAACAAACTTCAGTCTCTGAGTCATTGGAAAACATTGTTTACAGTACAGAACACAGAGAACATCCTGAAGTGACCATCTATCATTGATCCAGATTCCTAGAGGAAATAGAAATAAAATGAGAAAGCAGTCTATGATTTTATATTAATTGCAACTCCAAGATGGTCTTGCCACAATCAAAATAAGGCCAGTGTGATGGAATTTATAGATAGGTAATATTGAAAACATATTTTGAGCCTTATTTTATGTCAATGTACAAAAATCAGATTTCAGATCGATGGTGTAATAAAATGGTACAAAGTTGCTGATGAAAGCTAGCTTGGTTTCAACACAAGAATTCGTCATGATAAACATATCTCTCATTTCCACATCTGTCATCCATTTTTAAAACCAATAAATCATTTAAATATGGATTTAACTGTTCCTACAAGTTGTTGCAGTGTTATGCACTGCACTGAAGGAGAAATTTAACAATAATTCACTTTTCTGAATTCAGAATTATAAAAAATGAATTAGAAAGTTAAGTTATGCCCCCATAATTGCTGAGCACAAACACAACTTACAGCAAAACAACCCGTCAATTTCTGGCTGGCATGTCTATCTTCAATGAGCTCAAAGTCAACTAACAGAGCCTTTGTCTTCATAGGAATGAGTGAATAATTCAGATTAAAACCTGCCCAAGTAGCAAATTGATGGAGTCTGAGGACAGAATGTAAATATCTGTGAGCTGGATTGAACTACAACGCAAATGCTGAGGGCAAGACTGAGACTTGTTTCATTCTAAGCACAGTTTGAGCCCTGCAAGGCATGGAAGGAATTTCAGCTGCAAGTCCTGTAATGACAACTAAAAAATGCCCAGTGGAATGGGTTTAAAGACCTGTCCAAACCCCCCATGCGAAAACACCTACAACTCTTGGAGTGATCTGCTGATTTTTTCCTCCTTTTTGTGATAAAAGGACTGAGGGACAAAGAAAGGGCTTTGGAGGAAAGCAAAAAAAGGGAGGCAGGGGAGTAATGTTAAAAGGTTCATGTAATTTTCATCCTTGACCATTACTAAAGGAAAACCTGGCAAAGTCTGAAGAATCACAAGACCCAGCAAACATAATCAGATTCTGATTTCATTATTAAGCTTTGCACAACCTTGATAAGAGAGATGATCAGAGTCTCAGTGGTAAACTCACTTTATGGATCTTTATTTCACAACTTTAATTCATTTACCCTAGTAAACATTAAACTTTTGCTTCAATATATCTATTTCTAAGAGAAGCTTCTTAGAAATTCTCCAAAACCTCATTGAGCATTATGCTAACATTTAAAAATATTATGACAGCATTTATAAAAGTGGAAACACTTTTCAGTGCTTTAACAAACACACGTATGTAAAAATTTGGCAATACACTAGCTATAATTAATTTATTTTTAATTTTGCAATGATTGCATTTTTAACTGTTTAATGTGCTATTCTTACATTGGAATCATGAAGTCAGTCTAACACTGCAGACAGTATTTATTCATCACTGTAAGAGCTAGTGGAAAAAATCTCTCTAGTTGTTATAATAATGATGTCTGTTTCCTGTTCACTACAAGGGTAATTAATGAAGAATTTGGCTGAACTGCACATACCAGGCAGCTAAGGTAATACTTTATGTACACGTTTCACTAGAGCATACACATAATACAGAGCTTTTTTTCTTATTTCTTACTATTAAAATCAATTAGGTCACTAGACAACTAAAATATTAAGCTATAACTATTAGCACTTTGCTGAAGCTGTGTAATTACATTAATTCTTCTGCTAGTGCTGTCCATCTGAGATAGTGAAAATTTCATTACTGTCACTGAATACACTTCATGCATAGCAAATGAACAATCAATTAAACATGATTTTTAAAATTCTTTTTGTCTCATTTGTCCCTAAACTTTATTAATGTTCTACATGACATTCCCTCTTCCCTTCAGATTTTAAGTAATTGTTGGTCTTTTAATAAAATTAATCTTTTCCTAGCCTAGAAAAAGCCAGCAAATTAAAAAATAAAATGCTATCAATTATTCCCATGGTATTCTGCATGACTTCAAGCTTTGTGATATGCTTAGAGATTTAGGAATGGTAGCCTCTGGATTTTGTTTTGTTTCTTGTATCTGGTTGCACACTTACCAAAAGCCTCTATTTGAAATGCTAAGACTGACTGTATTTGAAACAAACAATTAAAAAGAAAATGAATAAAAATTTTGACTGACTCTGGTTGAGTACTATTATGAGTCACTTTGGGTCTTTGTTTTCACAAAGGTCCTGTCTGATTTTCTTCTTGTGTAGTGCATTTCTACTTCTGTTGTGCAGAAGCAAGTATCCTCCTTACCCACACTGGGATTTTGTCATGGCAGGCATCTCCAGCTGTAAAGGAGAGCTCCAGGAAGGATATTCTTCCCTTGCACACCTGCAGATTGATTGATATGGTTTAAAGATACTTCATGCTTCAGCCTTCTACACTGAAATACCAGAGATAGTAAAACACTGAGACTGTCTAATGTGAAAATTAGGACTCGCCACTTCAACAGCCTAATAGGTAATATTGTATCATTCACAAATTTATAAGGAGACTGAAAAAAGTTGAATGGAATACAGAGATAGGAGATTCCTGTTTAGTATTCTGAAATTCTTTGGTGTTTGTCTTTATAAGTACACTATTAACAAGCAAAGCGGCCAGTTAGTTTCAGTATTTGAAATGGATTTACAACAAACTAACCAGTCTCCATAAGCATTCACCCACAGGATCTAATCAACCATCTTCTCAGAGAGAGCAGAAAATAAGAATGTGCTAAAGGAAGGAAGATCCACTTACCATGGACTTATAAACTTCTAAAACTTATTTTAAAATATTTATAAATTATTTCAAAACATATCTGCTGCTGTCCAGAACAAATCAAATAGATGTAATGCAGATGAGCCTGAACAGACTGTCTACCAGCAGAATTCAGTTAAAGTATTGAAATAATAGCTAAGGCTGGGTAATGTTTGAGCTCAATCATGCATACATATTTGCAGTACAACCACTATAAAATATGTGCACCTAGAAGACAGAAAAAGGTATAAGCAAATCTTCTCATGCAAAACATCATTAAGCTCTTTCCATGTAATTTTTAAGTTTGTCTGATGTGCATTTTAGTTCAGGTTCCCCAGGCTGCAAAATTCTGGACTTCATGAGCTATTTGCCATTAATGTCCCACTTCTCATACTCTTTAGGATCGGTCAAATAGAAAATGTACATTGAATGAAAAAAAAATGTGATGTCAGAGCAGGTTCTTCATTTTACACCCCAGTTAAAGAACACCTTATAAGGTTCATCAATACCATAAACCAAAGTTGCTTTTAAGCAGTTGTTGATGATGAGATTGCTCTGTGGATACATACATTCTGTCATTGTGCCAAAACTAGTAGCTAATTTCATTTTCAATTCTTCTGAACTGCAAATACACACATTTACAAGAACTTCTAAGTGGTCTGTGAAATACCCTTCCAAAATCAAGCAACTCCACCTCACAGAAAATTATTCCATTTACTTGTCATAGAATACACATCTTGCCCAGCCATGGAGAACCTCCCTCTTTCCTCTTCTTATTTCCTTTTACAAAATCCTGCCCTTCCACCATCTGGGAGGAAGGCTTTGCCCAGGGCAAATGGAGCAATTGCCACACAGAAAAGTAGGTATTTGAGACAACGTTTGGCAGAAGTACCCTCCTCCCCACTGCTACCCAGTGAAGACAGCAGAGGCTCCTTTGCTAGGCCACAAGCACTCTTCCTGCAGAAAGACTTTTTTCTAGGTGGAGATATGAGGGATGCAATGTGGCAAGAGGCATTGAAAGGTCTGAAATTATGTAGAGTTGGTAGAGGAAGTTCTGGAATTTCAGCCTACCTGCTTCAGTCTGCACTTGCTCAGATTCATTGTTACTCCATAAAATAATAGAATACTTTTGAATACCTGTACATCAAAATTATTATTATATTATTGTACCAGCTATCTTGTCTATAAAACCTACAAAGAGTCATCTTCAACATTCAGACCAAATATTTCATGAGGACTATTTTGTCCCATGACTGTGATTGTCAAAAGGGATGAGAATAATGCAATTGTTTCACTTCTTAGTGCTTGTTTTTAATCAAGGTAACCTAATTTTAGTTCAGACTTTTCTTTCAGAGATTAACCAGAGTTCCCTCTGAGCTGCTGCTAAGCACAGTTTCTATCACAGTCACCACCACTACTTTCTGGAAAACTCTTTGAGTCACTGTCTAAAGAAAGGAAAGACAACATGTTTTCATCCTATTCTGGTCTAATTAAAGATAACATGAAACACTTTCTAGCAGCAGTAATTTATTTCAGGAAATGGGGAGGGGATAATTTGTTTACTATATTTTACTTTTCTGCTGAAGTGAGGAAGTGAAGAAAATGCTGTCTATTTGAACACATTTCACTTTTAAGGGAGAAGAGATGAAAAGTTAATTATGTTTACCAATAACATTGTAGAAGTGGCATACTGCAACAGCAAAAGCCTGACAGCTGACAACCTTAAACTATCCTGTTCTGTATTAGCTAAAACATATAGCTGGATCAGGAAGAAGGAACACTGACCACAGAGGTGATGTAAAAAGTAACAATTCCTCATCAAAAGAAACTTAAGAAAACTAAGGAAATTTTGTTGTTCATATCTGGGAATAGTGGAAAGGGAGGTGTGGAACATTTAATCAGAAAGCTTGATATAGTTAGAGATGTAAGCTATTCCTTAAGTGTTAAAAATTCCCACTGACTTTGATAGGAACTTCACATGAGCAAGTGGTGCAAGTTAAGACATGAATTTACATGCTTAGGGTAAACACAAGGGTGTGGGAAAGCTTCTGTTGTTCCTTGCAAGGCAAAGCAGCCAGTGAGTCACAGTTCCCATATTTGCAGTGAGCCTCCTCCCTATGGTTAAGGATCAACTTCAACAGAAGTGTTTGGACATTTTAGCAATTCCCCTGTCTCAGACCACCACCAATTTGTCCCAGTGAGGACTATATCAGTTCCAATTCATTTGTATTATATGGTGAAACCAGTGCAATATTCAGCGGGTAGTATAACTCCTCATGATTCCTTTTTCTTCTAGACTATTTTGCACTATGTGAATGTAAATTTAAAGTTATGGATGCAAATATGTGATTTTAATCAACTAGTAATCACTTTTATAATATGTGTGGTTAGCAAAGTTTTAGCTGTATATATTATACCAATTCTAAAAAACAGCGTAAAAACACAATACCTTTATTTTTTTCAGCTGTAAAAATTTTGTGTGGAATAAAACGTCACATATTGGGATAAACTCTTTGTTCCTTTTTCCATCTAGATTCCCACCCCAAAGGTACTTAAGGGCTGCTATTTTTGTTGTATTCTTCCAAAAATTAAATGGTTGTCACATGTTCCAAATAGATCAAAGGCTAATAATATATATTTCTATGTATATTATGTGATAAATAATTCCCTACTACAAGGAATTAAAATAGTTTTTTTCCAGAAGGGACAATTCCTATACCTTCCATATTCATACTGTGCTATTTACCATAAGAAGTATTCTAGGATCCACAGATTATAGGGACAATAATTCCTTTGCACTCCCTAAACGTACATTTAAACCCTTTGGTAATAAATTTTATAAACTATATTTTAAGGCCTACACTCACTAATGAGAGGACAAGCATATCTATGTATTTGTGGTTGCTTCCTTTTTTCCCCTCCCTTACTGATGCAGAGGCTTTATTTTGTTTATGGCTCCATTGTTTAGTTAAATTATTCTTGTAGCCTGACTCCCAGGCTTTACCCTGTTTCAACTCCAGTTGACTTGGTCTCAACAATAATTTTTCACACAGCTCACCTATTTGATCAGTCCAGTTGAAAATATCTATCACTTAGGGTTTCAACCAACTTCCTAAGTTATATATCAAACCTTTTCAAAAAGATTATGCTATATTTGCTTAAACACAGAGAATTAGTGTGAAGGTGTTGTGACATAATTTCTTAACTAGCAGTAATTGCTAATGTATAAAATTTTCTTGAGGACAAACCAGCCCTCTCTCCACCCTTCAAAAGAAATTTTATGGAGAGAGAGATTGAAGTTTTAAATGCAAAGAGGACATCTGAATAACAGTTCACAAGTCATATTATGTGTACATCTAAGATAAGAACAAATTGCTTTTTTATTAACAAGGCAAAAGGCTAATTAAAAAGATGCAAACAAATACTTTTTGAAAGATTCTGATTGTAGACCTGTTGGCTGGAGCTTGGTTTGTTGCTACCCCACAGCAGAACAGCTTGAAGTGAGAATATTCTGCATGAACCTCTGCATGATTCCCACAAGCAAGGTTGCAAAACACAGCAAAAATAGCTGGGCCAGCAGCATGTCACCTGTGAGAGCTAAAGCCTCTGAGCTGGCTGCTTCAACCAGGGTTTTTGTGCTACTTAGCTAGTGCTAAATAAACCAATGAAGGCCAAAACTGGGCCAGTAGCTGTGCTCTTTAATGTTCCCTGACAATTTCCATTATAAAATGCTGATTTCAGTACTTTTCAATTTGCCAATTGGTAGAGATTTGGGCTTAAATGTTCCTTAGTGTCTGCTCTGTGGTAGTTAAAATATGTGTTAGAATGCCTTTTTTGCCAAAACAATCCAGTCATTTCTGAGAATGAGGCAAAAGATATGTTGTTTCACTCGCAATAAAAAATCGAAAAGGAGGGCGAGGGAGGAAGATGATAAGGAAAGAAGTTATTTGAATAGTTAATATAATTTGAAGTTGCAGACTGATATTTGGCAGCTGGGCATAACAATGTGGGATGAAAATTGAAATTTGGCTTTCATTGCCACTGGAAATTATAAGGCTTGGAAAAAAAAATATTCAGTCTCAGCAAAGATTTCTTGTCTTTGTTGAGAATTGCAGAGAATATTAGTTAGGCAAGGAATTGAGGGGTTCCACTTATGTCTGTGTAACATTTTTCTTATATATGTAGGGCTGTGATATTTTAAAGCCAGAGGCACAAGAAGAGAAAGTGAACAGGGTCTGCTGAGTCCAGTGGTATTAACACCTACTTTAGCCTAGAAGGGGCAAAGGAAAGGGCTGCAGGGGGTAGCTGCCATGAGAAACAATGTCAAAGGGATCAGGCACTGGAAAACTGGGACTCCATTATGTAAAAAGAGGATAAAAGGTAAGAGTTGTATTGGGGAATTTGTCAGGAATTTAAGGAATAAAGATTGATGTGATGCAGAAAATGGGGCTTAGGTGAGAACCCAAATCTTTGGAAGATGATAAGAACAGGAAGTAATCTTTGAAGAATTGGCAGGGCAATCTGTACGATCTGTGACAATAAAATACACTGCCTCATTGAACATAGAGAGGATCCCAACACTCCTGAACTGCTCCATTACTATAACAGCTGAAGTTATTGGTAGCCTGTAAAACGATTCAGTATCTCCATTCATAGATATTACTATTAATTAATGTGTGGGAGACTTTTATGGTGGCATATTGCAATAAGTTGTGGTATAAATCCAAATTTGGTAATACTTGAGTAAAAGTTGCTTGAGCAACCTTATTTGAGCAATCCCTATGAGCATACACTAAGGAAAAAAAAAACCCAAAACATAATAACATGCTGTTTCTCTTTCAGGAAGAGAATTCCTAATTCAGAGTACCTAATTCAGCACTTGAGAAGGGATGCTTCTGGGACCAAAACAAGGTTGTACAATATAGACGTTTTCTGTGGTCTGAATCCTCCATTTACAGCAGAAGTTGAAATATGTAGAGTGGTTGAAGCAAAGACTGTAGAGGTGGGGGTGATGGAAAGAATGATTTAATTAGTTCAGTCAATGCCACCTTGGAGAACAGTCACCCTCTGCTAACTTTTTATGGGTGGCCACAAGCTATGTGTTCACCAGTTTCCCATTGCATGATTTGAGACTGTAGTCTGCTTTGCAGAAGTACTTTCAGGCTCATTCAGTGACAGCTGAAGGTAATAGTGGGAGATATTTGAATATAGCAGGAGCTGTATATTGCCATTGTTTGTAAAAACATATGCCTTTCTTGTCTTAAAAAGGCACAGCTGAAACCTCAGTTTTAGAGAAAACTCTCAGTCCATGAGTCCTTTTCCTATTTGTGCTGTGGCCAGAAAGGTTATTGGTGTAACTTGATTTATAACTGTGAAGAACTCAGAAGTCAACTTTATAGTCTGTAGGTTTTCTATACTATCATTACCCAGAGAATACCAAGCAAAGTGACTAAGGTATATCCAGTTTTCTTCCTTCATCTTCCCAGAAGGGGAAATGTCTGAGGTGTTTTATTTTAAATGAATGTTCATGTATGTGGTTATTTGCTTTAGAAAAGAAAAATTTGAATAGCAGAATGGAGGGAGATAGAGGTAATTTAGCATTCTTCAGGTTGTACACAATATTACACCAAGCTTAGGACAAGTTTGCTCTCATTCACAGAAGTTTTTTTCTCTACAGAGAAAAGTCTCAATTTGAAGCAGCAATATTTCACTTTTTGTCCATATCTTCACCTAGGACTTCCCGGTCTATTTTATTGGTACAGTGTGTATGGTGGTGTGCACCAAGTCTTGATCTCTCTTCTCTTTCTTCTGTGGCTAGACTGCCATAGGTCTTACAAAGTCATGTTTCTTTCACATCTAAAATTTAGCACTACAGAGGGAAGAAGATTTAGCTTGATGCTGAAAAGAAATCAGACTTAGTTTAACAATCTACTCTCCTGAAGAGCTGTGCTGCAAGGGTGACATATACTCGAGAATCCCAAATGCTGCAGACTTTTAGGACATATAAATGGCATTAATACAGTTCAACTGGAACGGATAGAATATGATTATTCCAGGACAGGGAAAACACTCAACCGTGTGTTCCTGAGTTATATTCTTCAGGATTTAGGAAAAAAAAAAAAAAAGAAATTAAGACCAAGAGAGATCAATAAAAGCTGATGCTGGAAGGAAAATTTAGACAAGTTTGTCATTTGGAAAATACTCTCTTGGAGTGGTAGATTGGTTTTCGTGTTGGTAATAATTTTTTTTTATTAATTGCCAACACAAGTGATGTCAAAATCATGAGACTAAAAATCACTGAGACTTTTGGAATAATTCATTATAAAATCCATTATTTGATGTGGTAGACTATTAAACGAGATAAAAACCTGAGCAAACATTTTCCAGTTAACTAATTGAGTTAATTAATTGTTATCACTAGTAAGGAAAGCAGTTGTCAAATAGTTAAATTTAAATCTTTGATAAATAAATTATTGAATATCACTACAAACAACTGAAATGTACACATTCTTAGATAAAAAATGTAGACATGAGGAAACTTAAGATACTGATGTTGAATATCAAGCTGTATAGAAAAAGGTTGATGAAAATGCAAAGAAAAATAAAACACAAGACTCACATAAGCTCTCTAGAGCAAGCAGTTTTGTCACATAGAACTAAAGAGTAAGGTTGTGAGAGCAGTGCCATAACTTCAGATTGTGATACTTTTAAAGATACAAGCAAGAATAGCATAGATGAATTGTCACATTAATCTTTTAAAAAGATGGAAAAATATTACATGTATTGATGGGGAAAGGGTAAAACACTGAATGGAGTCCACTATAGAATCACAAGCTCATGTTTGTACACAGAAGGAAAGACATCTGGAAATACTACCAGAAACTCTGTCACAAGGAGTAATTTGAACTTCCCAGATACACACTGCAAAACAAACACTAAAATGAAATTAAGGTTTATATTGTCTTGGACTCAATAACCAACAAATTTATATGCCAGAAAGAAACACATTTTATTTCAGACTTTGGTAACTAAGAAACACATTGCATAAAAACATAGCTGTAGAAAATAACCTTGGGAAGAACAACCATGAGATAATTCACTTTAAATTAAGTAGAAGGAAACCCACAAACTAGTCTTTAAAGCTTTTAATTCAAAGTGAAGACTACAATAAAATAATCTTCTAGTAAGTCAAGCTAAGTAGAATGTGAAACTTTGTTTCTCATTCACAGTTCACTATAGAAAGAACCTGAATACTTAAAAAAGCCCAATCAACAAAAAAGTGCCTAATGACAAAGTTGTAGAAACCATAGAGAACAAAGTAAAATAAAGATGAGTGAATGTATAAATAAATTAATAATGACTGAGGATAATCAAAGAAGAATGGAAAGTCTAAAGGTATTGAAAATGGAGTTGATTAGAAAATTATCATTTAAAGCTTAGTAGTTTTTGGATAAGGAAGAATTTTCTGAAGTCAAAGTGAGCATGTTGTTTTTTTCTTTTAATTTAACATATTTATGCCTCTATAAATAAAGGAGAACTCAGATGAAGTGAAAACAGTGTACAGGGGACAAGAAGGGATAAGAATTAAGAAATGTCCGTGCTAAAGTTCAATTTTCAGTGAGGTTACAGGGTTGATATGGGACACAAATGACCATTTGATATGGAGAAAAACACACTTAGTGCTTCGTGTACAAAACCTGAGAGGGATTGTTGCTTTCCACAAGAGTATCACAAGAGTACTGGCACAGTATTGCAGCTCTTCTAGCAGTGGGGCGAAATCCATCAAGTTCCAGTAAATGCCAGGAAAAAGAAAAAAATATTAAATGTTACACATATTTAAGACACTAAAATAGGGTTATCTTTGCAACTTTTGCTCTGTTTGATACATGTTTTACAACAGGAAAGAATAAAAGCACAAAGGTATGGGGAAAACGTGATAAAATGCAGCCCAGGTTTGACAAAGACACATTGTGCCAGACTAATCTCATAGCCTTCACTGGGGAGATAATTGCTTTTCTAGACAAGGGAAATGGTTCTAATCTAGATCTAATCTACTTGGAAGCTGGGAAAACATTTGATGCTTAATAAGAAATTATTAGTTAAACTAGAGAAGATTATTATTAGGATAGGACCTGAGAAGTGGATAAATAGGAAGCTGACAGATCACTGACAACAGTGTAGCACAGAGGAGCTAGAGTGAAATGCATGATCAGTCCTGAGGTTGATGTTAGTATTTTCAGCTGTGAACTTGCCTTAAAAATGAAAAATTGCAGATGAAATCCTCTAATGGCATGAATCTGAGAAACTTCATAAGTCCTAAAGAAGAAATGGTCTCAGGTACAAGGTTAGCAATAACATGTTGCACTTCCAGAGGAATTTCAGAAGGATATTCAGAGTTATAAACAATTATCTGTGCTGAAACACACAAGGACTTTGGTGTTATACCTCCACGAATGTGTACATTTTACATCAGTCATTCCCACTAACACTGAAGAAGCTGCACCCATAGAAGCTAATTACAGAATAGCAGAAGGGTAATTTTGATTGCAGAAAATGTCATAAAATAGCTCAGTAGACATGTTAGCAACTGCATTTCAGTCCAATTGAGTTTAATTAGGTGCTTTCTACTTTTTGTTCTGTTTTAACTGTATAACATTTTCTGCCTTTTTTTGAGCTTTTTGTGCTGTAAGAAATAGCTTCACCTTCCTTCTTTTTTTTTTTTTTTAACCTATATTTGAATGGACACAATTTCTTAAACCAAGAAGGCAGGCCAATAGGAAATTCAAAAGTGAAATGAATGAATGTCAGAAAACAATTAATGACCTATAAGAAACATAACATGATGTTAATTAAAAAAATGCAATTGCAAGTCATACTCTTGGAATCTGATTTTATGCCCATTCATTTGGCAGTATGCAAAGTCTCCCACTAGGAGTGAAGCAGGAGGCTGCTGCTTGCTTGAAACTGGAATGTAATTCTACCTGAAGAAACTTCACAGTTCCAGGAGCCAGCTGACTAGTTTCAACTGACCAGCTATTTATGCACATCTTTAACTTTACCCCAAATATAACCTTTTAATCTAATTTTGAATGGTTTCTATTGCATTTTACTTTGCATATGAGATGAATTTAAATTATTTATCTGCTTGCATCTGACCACTTTGTATGTGTTCTTGTTGCTAGCAAAAATATTCTTTATACACTTCTGTTGAATGTGTGAAGATTTCATAGCAACAATGCTGTCTTAAAATCATAATTCAGAGCAAGCCATCTTGGGAAATAATGCTATGATTCATGACTAATTTAAATAAAATCACAATTACTACTGAACTTCGTATCAAGTGCACATAAATATTTTATCTAAGCAGGTGTTGTATTTATTTTGATCCATCTCATTATTCAGAACCACTACAAATGACAATATTGTCCTTTTGTTCCCAAATTGTTTGAAAATTTTGTATATCTAGCCTCCAAATATTTTTAATATTTCTAATCCCTTAAAAATACTCATATCTAGCAGTCATCTTTTTTTATTTTGCTATAAACTTAGGAATGAAACTACTGGTCAGATTAAAATCAAAGGTTAATTTGGAAGTATTACTATGGAACCACGTGTTACTCTAACAAGTGACATTTAGAAATAATCAACATTGTTCTCAAAGTTGATTTTAAATAGTGTGTATAATCAACTGTAGCTCAAGTAACTCACCTGAGATATATATATGTTGTTTTAATAGGGTACAGCACCCATAGGAAATGCTAGAGCATTTCCATGATTTGTCAGTCACAGTTCAAGTAACTTTTTCAAATTAAGGTCTACTGGCTGAATATTTTTGGGATGCTTAAACAGTGTAGAGATAGATGTAGATGAAGATGTAGATATAGATATAAACAAGAATATCACAGACTCTTTGCTTCAGATAGAAAAATGGTAACTTATCAGGTATTTTATGCATTCAATTTTTTGTTAAATAGTGATCTAGTTCACGTTACAAATAAATTCCAAATAATTAAGAATATTTCTATAAAAAATAAACTAAAAATGTTAAATGGACAAAAAAGCCATTGTGTCAATCAGTTTTTCTCAATACTTTGATAATTTTTTTTTTGTATATTCATCTCTCTTTTTAAATTAGAGAATAATTTTATGCAAGAAATGGTCCTTATCAAGGAATACAGTCTAAAGAACATTTCTTTGGTATGGAATATAAGACACATGCTTATAGATTAATGGAGTTATAATGTAACAGAATATCATAAACAGGTCACTCATATAAACTGTAGTAGTGACTTCCAAAACACCCTAGTAAAGCTAGATGCCCAGTTAATTTTAATGAGTATTAGGCTTCCAGATCCCTTAGGCAGCTTCCAAAATGTCAGCCTATAATTGCAAACAGCTTGGACGAAAGCCCATTGAATTTAATGGAAAGTCTCCCATTGACTTCAGTGAGATTTTGGATCATTGACTTTACTCTTTGCACAAGTATTTCTAAAGGATTTGGATAGTAAATATCACGTACTTTAGAAATACTACAATGCAAGTAATATCCTCACTTTTCACTATATTGAACTGCTTGTAAAGTATTAAAAAAAAAAAGACTATGAGAAACCATAAAACTGCTGATCTATTATAAAATTTGGTGGAAATGTAACATTAAGTATAAAGAAAAGCAATTCCACTTCTAAGCTGGTCAGGACTGTTCTACAGAATTGTGTAAGCTTACAAAAGCAAATGAACCAAAACAGAGACTTTTGCAAGGAATGACTGACTTTGAGGAATGTAACTGTTGGTAAGGAATGTTTTTTAAGTTTCTGAAATTTTAGGACTTGTTCCTTTCAGTATTTTCTACATACTTAATATTTGCTTTGGTTTCTTCTACTTGGGACTTTATTCTCATTGTAGAAACACAGGTTATTCAAAAGGGGTTTTTTTTTAATTACTGAAAGAAAAATGACCAGAAAGTGTAAAGTTTAACTTAGCATGAGAGAGGAACAGTTTCCCTGCATAGCACTCTTCAAACATTTATCTGTCTCTATCACTAAGCGATATGTGCTGACACATCTACCTTTCCAACCCTAAATATTCAGGAGTCATTTTGCTACAGACACACTAAAAGCCTTAGGCATGAATTGTTGGCAAAGTCACAAACAATACAAACAAAGGTGATTATACATGGCGGTCCTTGTGAGACAGCAATCCAAGCAGGTGGCTCAGCCCCAGGAACACAAAATGAGAGCATGGCACCTGGTTTATCACCATGCTATAACAAAATGATGGTAGCCAAATGTAGAGTCCCAAACAGGGTGTTCACATGCAGGAGCAGAGAGGGTTTTACATACTTCGGGGAAAGATAAAGGAGTCGAAAAAAGCAGGACATAGAATGAAAACACCACAAGTAATAGTTAAATAAAATTAAGATATAAATAAGTTATATGAGAAGAGTCATAAATTTCATATATTCACTGTGAAAAATCACTCATTTGGCAATTAGCTTATATTAAGGGAACATGGTACCTAGTATTGGGAGGTAGGTAAGGAGAGACAACTTTTGCCTCTCTTGCCTTGAAACTGGTAATTCTGAGAGCAGATAATCATTTAAAAAATGTAACAGACCAATGTTAACATCATTTCTAAAGCTCAGTCGTATAATTAGCTAGTCTTATAATTAGCTCATGCAAACATGTACACACACATGCACATAAACACACACGTGCACGTACACACAAACAGATGAAACTGCATTAACACAAAATTATTGCGATGAGGCAAATTAAGCTGCCAAACCTCAGGGATTTAACCAGTGACTCTCATTTAACATAGCCATAAGAAACCCTGAAGCTATAGTTCTACCCTACACAAAATGAAATGCAGATCTACTAAGAAGCTGAAACTCTGGACTAGAATCACATTGGGAAAAGAGGATAGAAATTGAATCTTAAAAAAAAAAAAAAAAGAGAGGTGCATTTAAATAAGATTTAAAGTTGATCTTAAGGTGTCTCTGAAACATGACCTTGACTGCTAAGATTGGGTGAGACTAAGCAAAACCTAAGTATCAGTGTATTTATAACTCAGAGGAATACTCTTGCCATAGCAGATTTTTTTCTCAAACTATGAAACTGTTTGAAAAAAATCAGATAAGGTATTTCCTCAGCCCAAGATACATGGTATCTCTTCTTTGTTTGTTGTCTAAATAAAGCATCTTAACTGGAATACACAATAAATATCCTAAATTCTGTGAAATCTTAGTTTGAAAGCTAGTGAAGATAAATGTCAAGATTTTGACAGTGCTCTTGAAGTTTTGGCTTGTTACCATTCTTGAGAAACAGATCAAAAAGAAAATAAATTATATTTTTAAGCTTTTCTATTGTTCAAACTAATTTAATTTTGATTCACAAGATAAATAAAAGTTCCGTTAAGAAACTGAAGAAATCACCTCTTTGAAAAAGATGTTGCAAACCAAAAAGGAGTTTTTAAGAAGTGATGGATGCATAAGAAAGTCCCTTTCTCATACCAAACCAAATTAAACTAAATGAAAAAGAATTTGCATCCTTCATATAAAGAAAGCATGAATTATACTCAACAAGGAAAGCTGCAACCCACTCTAGTGATAAATTTTAACAGTTCAGAGCAGTGATCATCTTTTCTGCTTGGCAGTCAGAACATTATAAGGATATTTTTTGTTTGTGACTTCTTGAAAATATCTCGGTCCAAACAATGCCTATTAACAATTAATTCAAAGCTACTCTTGAGCTAAAAGATGACGATTTGATGGAAGATAGCAGTAAGAAGTTTTCGTGGCCTCTCTGTAAAATAGAATCTCATTGCAATCTTGGCACTCCCATAAGGAACAGCATTAGTTTTTTAACCTGGATCAGGCTCATGCTTTAGAAGTGAAGCTTCTTAATTCTCCTCACATACTGCATTTTGCTGTGTATCATGGAGCATTCCAGGAGTTCAGGGCCAGATAAAGGTGAAGCAAAACTTCTCCCCAGGGTGTGCACAATGAATTTGAACTGCAAACGGGCCTTCAGTCCTGGTGACCAGGAAGAGAGACAGCGTAAAATCCACAAAATCGCAGGCAACTGGATGACGGGTTCTCCACAGCAGCTCTTTCAGTCTCTGGATTAGCTCTTGCTCACTCCACATCTAGTGTAGGCTTGGCCTTAGAAATCCATTGGTTCAACTGTTAATCTGATTGGCAATTAATACATGTTATTGCACTGTTCTGTGGGAACGTCAACGAAATACCTTTCTCTTTTGGACAGAGGTGGTGGAGTTGGCTTTCATTTTAATATTTTCACAATGTGTTCATAATGGCTTTGTATCAAGAAAAATAAAATGGTAAGAAAACATCTACTCTCACATTGTTGCGTTTTACTGGTCACTAAAAACAAATGAATTACACATTAATTCTGAACATTTAGATATTTCAAATACAAATTAATTGAATTTTGAATATTTATCTTATTTAATATCTAAGTATTGGTCCTGTTGTTTGTCTCCTCCAGCTGTAAAACAAAGAAGTTGCTTAGTCCACACTGTATATGTGTGTGTTTATGAGTGAGAAAGAGCAAGGTAACTTTTCCAAGTCATTATTTTCCATTCTGTAGGCAAAGACAGGGGAAACACCAAACTCAGATTTATGTTGCAGTATCTTCACTTCTACTATTCAGTCAATATTATTTTCCCAAAATACAGCAGATTTCTACCTAATAAAAAGTTGTTAAAGGAAACAAGTACAAAATCACCATGACAGATTTGAAAATCTTCCTTCTATTTACAATAAATCACAGCTAAAGAAATGAAGGCAGTTTATTAGAGACTATTTTTATTTCAAGATAGAAAGTCATATGTTCACATAATCACCTCTTTGCAGTAAACTGTAAATTTTGACATATTTTTATTAAGAAAATCAGACCAGTATAAAATCAGGTGTTCCAAACATCATAAAATGATATTGTTCTATTTCTATTGAAAGGCTGTTTCACAATTTATTGCAGATATTAATAATAAAAGTAAAATATGCAAATCAGTGATAAATTTTTAATTTACATAGCATGTAACATATGGTTGCTTAAAAGATATTTTTCCCCAAATACTTCATTAGTAGAAATTGTTTTATTTTTATGCCAGATTAGAATGAATATATGTATATATATATATATATAAAATGGAATTTTCTGCAATACAGAAACGCCATATTCCTTCAGGCATATATTTTAATTGCTCTCCATTTAAGAACATAATGTTTTGAAATACTTGTATGAGATTTTTTTTTTCTGTGCCTCATAATTATTTAAAGTTTATATATCAGTATAGTGCTTCTAGACGCTAAACAGCAGCTGCTGATCATGGTTCCTAATAAGTTCCTTTGTTCTAAATTTTTTCTGTTCATTTTGGTCATGGGTCAGAAAGTTAGTTAGTGCATAGTGTCTTTTTGCACCAATTTTCTTGTCAATAAATTCCTTTCTACCCACTGAGGACCTATTCTGTCCAGTTTGATGATTAATGTTTTTGTGAAAGAAAAGTGATTATACTGGACATGCTATCCTGCAAAAAGCAGACATAGGCTATGGACTAACTGTTCATACAGATTATACAATGTAATCATGTGGTTCAACATCACATCTCTCCTGACTTTGATATGGATATAAAAAATCAAGTGAAATCACAATGTCCCACATAATATTTTAAATATTACGGAATATTAGTTGAACTGATATTGTCAGTTAAATCAAGTTGTTCAGTTTATGCAGCTTTTTCTTTTCAACCTCATTTATAGAGAGCTGTGTACTCATTTGGTCCTCGTGTTATTCCGTATTTTACATGTCATTCTCAAATGTGATTTCATTTTGTCTATTCTCTGCTGACTTTTGCTAACATTTTCATGCTTAACCTAGGCTTTATTTGTTCAAAGACACATGGAATGTTTCCAAATTTGCATGATGAGTAATTTCAGTTAGCCATAGCTCTTCTCAGTTCCATATCCTAAGTTCAAGAACAGGTTCCACTTTGAATCTACAGCTATACTTCACTGTGTAGGCTCCAGTTATTCCAAAAACTTATAATATAGAAAGTTAAAATCCCTACTCCTTTGCAAAGGTTTTCTTTCTCTTTAATATTAGGGACAGGAAGAAAACACCCTGGCAGTGTCCTCAGTGAGACTTAAACTCCGTTATTCATATACCTGGTAGTCACCCCTCTGAGCTGCTGTTTGCTATCATCACAGGCATTATTATCTTGACATCTCTATCAGATACTATTGCTTGTGATATTTGTTGTGTATTATATATCAAGAGTGCAGCATTTCATAATTCATAGATTTAGTTTAAATAAATCCAAGTGACCTGGGATATGTTCAACTCTGCAGTAGTGAGGAGAAGGGGAAGTTAGGTGTGACACTGATTTCTCATCAGAGGTACTTGATATCTTGCCTGTTAAAATTGAGTTCTCACGTGAAGCCTGCATAAATGCATCTGCTGAGCGTATACCATTTAATAAAGGCAATTAATCTGTCCATGGCAGTTTAAGAACTTCCAGCAGTGCAGTCAGTCCTTCAGACAGAGCTTTGGAGACACTTGGTCTCATCTCAAAGGGGTAGCAAAGGCAGGTTTGTAATTAAGATATAAGCTTTTGCATTGAGGTTGTTTTGAGATTGTATTGAGTGTGAGACAACCTGTTCCAGTCTGGCAGTTCTTTCAAGCCTTACTGCTGTTTAGTAGCAGCAAAACTTCATATGGCAATTCTGGGTCAGCTTAAGTTTCAGAGACACTGTCTATCAAATCCCTTAGGTTTAACAGTGCAACAATTGAGTGTCCTACACATGACTGGAGCCAAAACAAGTCTCTACACAAAGAGGGATGGAGGGGAGTTATGTTCAGTTCAGCAATGAGAAGAGACTGTTTTCACTCCGTAGGCTGCTGGAGAGCCCAGCATGTGTGAGCGCCAGATTCCTCACCCTGCTTCAGGCAGACGTGGAGGACTAGACTGTGAGATCTCCAAGACAATTAGCTGAGCAGTGGGGCATCATCTGAGACCACCTGTGTGCATGACCCAAAAGAGAAACATAAATCCATTGCCAATTTTAAGAATGTTTTCATAGTTGTCAGTGAAATGAACCACATTCTGAAAATTTACACTGTGAGGGCAGAAACCTTTACCAAACTTGTCTTTAGCCTGTTTCATTGAATGTCTTCACTGATCAAAACTCAAAACAATGAAGCTCTACTTTTAGTTGATGGGCTATGTTAAAACTTGTACGAAACTTCCCATAATTCTCAGCTCAGTCTCAATTACCCTTTCTGTGTAATTTCAAAGTCTGCAGCATGTCCAGAACCAGGTTTTCACCCACAATTTGATTTTACCTCTATTCACCTGTCTAAGATGAAGTATGTTGTAGAAGTGCACCTGGAAAATGACTTCTAGACCAAATTATTTCAGAGTCTGATTTCCCCTCTGTAAATAAGACAATTTCTTGAAAAAAACCCTATCCCCTAACTTAAATGAAGAGAGGGACAGAGTAATACTGTAAAAATATATGTCAGGAAGAAAGAAGTTCAGTAAAAAGCTTAGAATGCATTGAAAATCTAACTGTAATCAACTTCTCTACTGGGAGATATTAGGAGTAGGATATCCAGAACAGTGTAACTAAGTTAGTTTTCAAATTAATTGAGAGTCTCATTAATATGAGATATGTCTCACTGCAGTTCTTTTGAAAATATCAACTATATAAATTAGGAATTATTAAAACCTGAGATACAATAATATTTATTGCATTTTCTTCATACTGTCAAATAGACTTTGTTGATAAAGATTTTAAAAAGCTTTAAAAAATGGATGAATCAGAGTGTACTTTCTCAGTTTAAGAAATTAAATATTCAAAATGTCAAACTGAAGTACAAAACAGTTTGAAAGTGAACAGAAATACTGTGACAGCTCTCTATCTTCTGTCAAAGAATCAATTGGGTTGTGCAAGGATCATGCCCATGGATGCAGAAATAATGGAGTGAGTTATGGGTAATGCAAATATAGAGCTTATAGAGCTGGTCACTTTCATAAGTCATGCACTTCTCTACATTGGCAAACTATTTTTAAAATCAGCTGGATCCAAAAGTTGTTATTTTTCCAAAGTCTTAGCACCTGATAACTTCACATTCTTGGAATTTCTTTCCAGTTTCTCTGCATCTAGACTTTAGGTGCATTGTATTTGGACTAGTACTAGGGTAGAATTAGACCTTACATGGAAGATACTCATGAATCCTCCTGATTCCATGGTCCTTGTCTCAAAAGTCACTTGGAAATTTCTGCAAACAATCTTCTCACATCTTGTAGTTACCTTATTATCTGATGTATCCATTTTCTGGTTCATTCCAATTTCCCATTATTTTTAATATGTAGCAATCTATACATATGAATTTTCTCTGGAAAAGTACTAACATTAATTTCAATTAATATATTTTAACAGACAAATTTTAAATACCGGATATTTTAACATCCTTAACTTTCTTTTTCATGACCACACTTCTCCTACAGAAGGTAGTGTATTTGATGGGGACCAACATGTCTTTTAAGAACAAACAACCCTTAGCTGGCAAACAAAAATGCTGACATTGCATATGATTGTCTTAGCAGGGCTGGGATAGAATGCAAATAGTCTAATATGCAGTTTGTGCTCAAAGGGGCTGAGTGATAAGAAATTCTTGAGAAAGTGAATTGAGGGTTAACAAGAAAACTGCTTCTCATACTGTCACTGAAAAATAAATCTGGTGTCATATGTAAATCAAATTCCAGTAGATAAACAGACTAACCTACTGATTTCGAAGAAGGCAGAATAAGCCCTAGGAATCTGAACAATCTAAATATATATAACAGACAGTTAATAAATAATGTAAGCGTCAATATCTCCTCTTTTGATCACAGCTATACACCAGGCACAGTGTTAAAGAGAAGAAAAAGACCTCAGAAAAACCCATAACCCAGCAGATGATTGTTCCTAACAGGTTAGAATTCCAGGGTCAGCCTACACACATTAAGGTACAGTAAATCCTGAGCATGTAGATTTTAAAAAGCTATCTTATTTGGCACTCACTCAGAGGTAATTTAAGATAAAAGGCCAGCTCTGCTCTCAATTATTCACCTGTAAAATAGAGGAGTCTTACAGACCTGAGGTAGCCTAACAACTTGAGCCAACTAATATCAAAATTCTTAGATTTGTTTTTGGTTTTTCTGAGGAGCTTTTTTAAAAGACTAGGAGAAACCAGTTTTCACAATAATGTAGTTAGCAGATATTATGTGAAATGCAGTTAATTTCCAGTCCCGTCATTAAGACATTAGCAATTAGAAAAACACCTATTCTTATGTCAAGGTTCCAATTCAGTGCAAAAACATGACTTTTATTTTCAGTTTGACTTTGATGGGAATAATCCCATGAAAGTGCCCAAGCATCTTCCTGGGCTTCAGCTTGGGCGGAAAGTCATTCAAAACAATTGGAATTTTTCACTGAGATAAAATAGATTTTGAACAATGATTCACCTATGGCAACAAGCATTGTATTGATCAAGTGAAAGGTAATGTAGCATGTACTAAAGTTAGTTGAAAGATCTTCAAGTCGTCTGTCCACCTGCATTTTGAACGAGATATTAGGAAAAGGTTCATCTCTGATAGGGTGGTCAAGTGCTGGAACAAGGTCCTCAGAGGAAGTGGTCATGGCCCCAAGCCTGCCAGTGTTTCAGAGTACAAGAAAACAGGTAGAAAATTACAGTAGCCTTGCAGCATGGACTCAGAGTTCTCTAAGACAAACTAATTTTTTAGTTGCTAAGGTTAATACAAGCATTCTTTATTCTTTGTTTTGGATAATGATAAAGTGCCTTAGGCCTGAAGTATCTGACAATAAAAGAAAACAAGATACAGAGTAACTGCTTACCCAGATGGAATATCATTTCATTATTCCTTCCTTACAGGATCAGTCAGAAGCAAAAGAAAATCATGACACTGGACAAACTGAACACTGTATTTGTGTGTTCACAGCAGGGTACTTACTGCTATAAATGACAGGACGGGGTCATTTTTTAAAAAAATCTTGTTTATTTCTATTTAAGAGTTGGGGATAAACTAGACCATTCTTTCAGCTAAATTACTGAACTGAGGAAAAATTTCAGACATACCAGTCTTTGAAGTTCTCAGTCTTGGTATGTACTTGCAGTTCTCATTTTATGAATTAACCATTTTGTTATCTAAAGTCCAATAGCCTGTTATCTACTGGATCAAATATCATTGGTATTTATTTTAGACTAATTCCTCAACCTGCTGAACATGACTTTGTTATTCTCACAAACATACTATTGTGTGGCACCTGCTGAATTGCTGCAATGACTAGAGGTACTGCCCTGTTTCCATCTGCTTTCCCACAAACAACAATTTTTTTACAAAATTGACTGCAGACTCCAGAATATGTAGCCTACAGGGAATTTTCAGATGTTTGTGAATGTACTCTATTCCTTTTGTCAGAAACAGTGAATTAAAATGGCCTTGAAGTAAAAATCATACAAGAACAGATGGGCAGCATTCTTATTGTTTTCTTACTAACAAAGAAATGTGGGAAAGCACTTGGGAAGCAATGAAAACTACTGTGTTAATAGGGAATTGAATAATGGTTATGATATAGGTTTTCATATTTGCATGAGCTGAAATTCACACACTAACAGTTTAAATTGAAAATACAAGCCTTTTCCAGGATGTATGTGGCTCATGGAGAATAAACACAAACACACAGCAATCTGTAACGGGTATGATTTACACAGACAGCTTCTCACAGAAAATATCATCTGTCCACTGGGACTTTTGCCATTTTATTGCTCAGACTGTTCTCATATCATATAACTTCTGCAAAAAGAAATAAGATTTTCTCTGGGGGACAGATATGCTAAGACATTCACTTATTTTATTTTATTGGCAGTGTATGTGCACATTTTGTCAATGGGAAACTGTAAAGTTTTTTTTTTTTTTAGGATGGTTTAAAACTAGACGGCATGTGTCATCTGCTGACAACTTTTGCTTTTTCCTTTGCACTGACTATTTACACCTGAGCCATTTCTTACCTGAATGAGCATCTTTCCTAGAATTTTTTGTGTCATGGTTTTTTTGCTAGCATAATCCTTGAATTTTCATGTTGCATAAAAACAACAACAAAAATAATGGAAACTGTGTTTATTATTTGAGAGAGTAGTGAATGTTAATATCCAGGCTGCTTTTAAAGAAGAATTATAGAATTTAGAATATTTATGGAGTTTTTTAATATATGATTGGGTAAAGATGACTTGATATTACAGGCACTCGTGATTTCAAGTTCATAACCAAAGAATACTAAGAGCTGAAATGTAATACATCTGCTTGGATATACTGCAATAATAACAAGGCACATATTTCTTACTTTCCTTTTGGTTGTTACACATATAATGGAATCATGTACCTAATAGTGGTTCTAAGTTGATTTTATCCTTGGACAGATGCAGGTTTTTAATATCTATGAATCTTACAATCTTTTCTTCCTTTTTTTTAATCTATGGATTTGTAGTGTAATGCTACAATGATGTGCAATAATGTAATGCAGTAACCCTCATGCCTGTGAAGGACGTTATTGACCGCAATGGTTCTACATGCATTCTACCTACTGGGACATCATTATGGAACTAGTACCATAAACTTCCTGAATAGATGTCACTAACTAATTATTAACTAGACATTAACAAGCAAATGACATTAATAGATATGATTAACTATTTCCATTAACAGCTTGAATGATTCCACAAGGCACATTCTACTATGATGTTCTGGTGTAATAATGATAACCTACGGGACCTATAAATTAGAATTATTTTATAGTTATCCATTAAGGAATTATGGTTCTAATCAAAGTAATGGTCATTATTAGACCCATAAAAAATGACCCAAGACCATCATTGCTAAAGAATTCTACTTCTTGCCCAGAAACCTTGTACTTTTACCTAACAAAATTTACTATTGAATAGAAGCTCATAAAACTATTAGCGCTGTCAGAAAAATTAATAAGGTGAAGGTTTGTTGATAGCATAGAACTACAGAGCTTCAGATATGAAACAAACATTAATAATGTTTGTTAACAAAGGCATGGGGCAAAATTAACTTGTAAATCTGGGCTAGAAATCATTCACTGTTACAATAAACTCCAGAATAAAACTAGAAAATAGTCTCACTATTTTTGTAAAGATTTAATACAATTAAACATTACTTTGTGACATGAGTTTTTTAAGGATTAGGATTGCTTGTGATTTCTATTATTTTCTTATTGCCTCAGTGAAATGTCACCTTTTCACAATTTCATTTTTATATATGATGAACTGCTGGTGTAAGAGAGGCAAGAGGCAGTTGGTAATGAAATGGAAAATGTTTAAAAGAGCAAATTCCTTGTAGGCAGAAACTGCAGTGCAGTTTGCATAACAAAAACTGTAACCAGAAATCAAAACATTTCTTAATTGTTTATTTATGATACAAATGTTAATTGCCTGGTGCCTTACATGGACTGTACAATAGGACAGGTTAATTGGGCTGAGAAATGGCTAGCTCTAAAGGTGCAAGCTCACAATAATTAAAACTCCTGCATCATGTTAACACAACTCTCCTGTCATTTGGGCTCCAAGGACACTGCTTTGCATTTTCTTTTCTCTTTCTTTCTGTTAAATAGTATGTGATTTCTACCATAAATGAAGAAATCCAAGGACAGAGCTTTGGCTGACAACGGATATCATGTGAGACAGATTTTCATGTGGATTTGACTGCACTGTGGGGAATGAAAGGACTACATCAGTCTGAATGACTTACAGTGATCCTTTCAAAGCCTTATTTGCATCTGCCAGTACTAAACTAAACAGCAGGAGCCCTTAATACTGCCAGGAAATAAAGTGGCCTCTAATTGCTTATATGTTGATTGCAAGCTTTTCAGAAACAAATCCGTCACATAAAACGTCTCCTAGGTTGCTGAGCAGTGCAATGGTCACATGCTTTCTTTAGAAAAGGTCAGCCAAAGAGAAAGATGAGGATTTACCAGGGGTAGCTAGGCAGGAAAAAAAAAATTTAAAAGTGGAATCCAATTCTCACTGATCCTTATTCACACCAAGGATTTTCAGAACATCCGCAGCACAAAAAAGTATGAAGCAGGTGTAAATTACAGTTATAACTATAATATGGCAATCCAGTGGTGTCAAAGCAGCATAAAAGAGGTTTATGGCAGGCAAGGGTTTGGTGATTGCTGCTCTTGTAGCTGTACCTGAGCAACCCTGAAATTACCTGCAGCAAAACAGAGCTCAGGGAGGCTAACACTGGCCACTTACCAGGCAGAACTTTGCTGCTGCTTTGTAATAGCTCACCTCCTACTTACTCTGGCAAGTTTGTTCAAAACCAAGAGAAGCTGTATTGCATAAGCTCTGCTCAATGTTTTTTTACAAAAGTATGATTGTCCTTATTGTACATCAGGACCAGGTTCATTAAATGACAAAAGATATTTGAGCTGGAGAGGCGTGAAGATGGAAATTGAAGAGAATAATAGTTTGGTATCAAAAATTAAAGAGGAATATAAAGAACAACCTTAAAGAAGTGAAATGCATTTCTCCTGAGGAAGAACTGTGGATCAGTCAACTGTTTCACATAGTACTCTATCTCTGATAGGATACATTCACCTTGATTAATATGGGAATGCCTCTAGTTCTCCGGACATTACACTCAGACTCTGAATGGAAACACCTTTGAAAGATAAACTGGCATAAGGAATTAAATTAAGAGATTTTAAACATTTCTTGTCCAATTTTTCCACAAGACAGAGCATTCTATTCTGGTTTAATATAAATCAAAAATATCTTCATTCTGGAAAAGACAGAGAGGAAGCCAGATTTATATGTGGCCGAGAAAACTACATTTTCTCCTGTCACATTAAGACTAAAAGAAACACATAGTGTTCACTTAACAAGTTTTTGTTACTTCCTGCTACTGAAGGACACAGTTATATAGCATTATATGGTTCATTTTGTCCATTAGCGCAGCGTTTTCCAGATTGCTCCTCAAAACATGAAACACTGTGAGGAACCACTAAGTCCAGTGTACACTTTTGTAAATAGAAATATCCCATACACAAAAGCTATAAACTCTGTATTTGCTAATTTGGTTTCTTGATTGCATGCAGAATAATGGTTTTCTCAGTTTTATGTTCACTTGTGTTCCTGGACTTAGAAATTGAGATAATGTTCAACTATTTATATTTACAGCTTTTGATCAAATAAGGTTTCTGGTAGATGTACTGAGCTCTTTCTGGATCGTGGTCTTCTCAGTATAAGTAATTTCATGATAATTCAAATCTTACCATTATTTTATGCAAATAGTTTCAAGAACACAATCAAGAGAGTAACCCCCAGACATCCCCTCAGTTTCTAACTCAGTGTTGTGGTTTGAGCCTGGCCAGAGGCCTGGCGCTCATGGAAACCACCCGCTCACTCCTCCTGCAGCTGGACAGAAGAGAGGAAAAAAAAATTCAAAGTATTCATGAGTTTTGAGATAAGGACATTAGAGAGACTCCAACTTAAAAAATATGAAAGTAAATTTATTACACTAACAGATACAGAACAGGATAATGAGATGTAAAATGAGCTTTTGGAGAACACCTTCTCTCTCCCCAGTCCCTCCTCCCAGCTCTACCTCCTACCCAAATGGTGCAGGGAGACAGAGAATGGGGGTTTGGGGTCAATTCATCATCTGTGGCTTCTTCCTGCTTCAGAATTGGAGTCATCTTCCCCTGTTGCTCTGTGGGGTCCCCTCTGGGAGACAATTCTCCAGGAACTTTTCCGAACGAAAGTCCACCTCACAAGCAACAGCTTTCTGTGAATTGTTGCAACATCAGTCCATTCCACGGGCAGCAGCGGCCCTCAAGCTGCTGCATCATGGGTCACTCCTCCACAGGGTGCAGTCCTTTTCAAGCATCCACCTGCTCTAACTCCTGGTGTGGGCTCCTGCACAGCTTCTGGTGGATCTCTGCACTCCTGTGGTCCTCCATGGGCTGCAGGGGCACAGCTGCTTCACCATGGTCTCACCACCAGCTGCAGAGGAATCTCGGCTCTGGCTCCTGTACCTCCTCCCACTCCTTCTGAACTGACCCTGGTGCCTCCACGTTGTTTTCTGCTCACATCTCACTCACTCCTCTTCCCTGGCTGGAATTAAAACTGCACTGGCAGGATTGTTTTGAATTCCTTCTTAAATCTGTTATCACAGAGGTGTTACCACCACTTTTAGTTTGCCCAGTCCTGGCCCATAGCATGTCCATCTTTGCAGCCAGCCAGACACTGGCCCTGCAGGACATGATGGTGGGACTTCTAGCAGCTTCTCACAGAAGCCACCCCTGCAGCCCCCCCACCTCTACCAAAACCAGGCCTTGCAAAACTACGACACTCCGTAAAAATGGGAGATAGGTTGCACATCTACTTCATCACTTTACACAGGCCAGTATATCTCTTCTCCATTCAGGTACAATTTTAGTGAATCACCATCTTCAGGTGTGTCTATGATGTGCTCACTACTAAGACTGTTTCAGACTTCCCATACTACCATCAAGATTAGGGAAGACCTCCTTCGCATTAATTTACTTAGTTCTGCAGAGAGGATTTCTCTTCATATGAAAATCAAAATGTGGGAGAAAGGATGCTATTTTATTGCTTTTTTTCCAACACAATATTGTGATCAGGCTAATGATTTTACTTTTTAAAACACTTAGTACTCTCAAGAGCTGGATCTTAAAAATAGACTCAGGTAACACTGGCAAACTTAAGTATGAAATATCAATAGTGAAGTTCTGGAAGTTGTAGGTGGCTCCTCTTCTACTCAAGCTTCAAAGTCTCTCGGAAGAAAAACTTTATTTTTCCTGCACATACTTGTGTTCATTGGGAGATTTCAGTAGAGAGGCATACTATGTACATTTTCACTGTAGCATCCAATTCATTTCTGTTTATACTAGTCAAATAGACAAAAGACTCCCTTTACTCTTCAGCACCGCAGCAGCTACACACTTTTGTCTCCGTGGTGACATGCCTTTGCATGTCTCCTGTGGAAGGGTTCCTCAGAAGCCCCAGACGGTCTGTTAAAGAAATAGCACAGGTGATGACTTTAAATCATATTACAAATGCAGATATTCCAGAAAGGCAGTTTCTTGTGTACATAGGTCTAATTCCAGGGGAAAGAATTGCTTCCATATGAAAAGGTTAGCTGCAAAACTCATTTATGTTTGTGAAAAAGATACTATCCTGATAAAAAATTACCCTGATAGGTTTTTTACATTAGTACTGTTTTTGTGTTTTTAATCATTCTGCAATCAAGTAGAAATCTTCTTTTGTTCTTTTTTACATTTTTTCCACACACTTGGATTTCTCTGAGGTGTAACTTACCTGTTCATTGCTCAGCCATGTTCAATCCATATTTCCTAGTGTAGAGACAGTAACCCAGAGCAGGGAATGTCTCTCTTATGAATCCTGGGTATAAGAAAGAAAAAAAAAATTATGCTTTCAAGGAAAAATCCTCAAGAATAGAATTTAAATGAAAGATAATGCATTTTGTGACTTTCAAAATAATGGTGAGGGTTTTTCCTGTTTACTTTGTATCAGTATCTATTTTTGAAATAAAACATGAAGAGAGTTAATTACTACATGTATGTAAAATGCCGATATTAGAAAGGCTAAATTAGAAGTGCAACAGATCATTTCAAATTGATATAAATCCTGACTTGTAAAGTATTCTAAAGACCCCATTTTTGGGGAGGGAACTTTCAGAAACAAGATAATGCTGCAGAGCTTAGAGAATTATATGGCAAGAACTTGATATATCATATGAAGGTATATATAGAAAGGTACCACTCCTTCAGCAGGCATACTCTCTTACTAGGAAAATCCACATTGTGCTTTGGATTTCTGAAGTAGTTGCTTAAAGGTACCTGGTGTGAGATTTCCCTGGATTTACTACTTGTCTTGATTTATTGCAGTCAGCTATGGAAATGAATTATACATTTGCTTCAAGAAACAATATTTTGTTCCAGTGAATCTAAGTGGCTAATCTTCATGGATTAGTCTGTGACATCGCTGTTCCTGTTTTTTCATGTTGTGCAGCAGACAGAAGAGCAGAAATAAATTTCATGATTTCTCAGCACTAGTAACACTTAATTAACACTTCACTGCGAGAACTACAGTGCATCCCCATGCATGCAGCCATCTCATTATTTCCATTATCTAGCATTAATTTAGGCTTCACGACATAGCATACAAATATTCCAATGTTAATTTTTAAATGAAACCCAAAGGCAAGTTTAATTTTAAACAGCATTAATTTTCACAGTGAAAGACTTCAGTGGCTTGTCTTATGCAAGAATGTTGATATTAAATTTGCTATTTAATAAAGACTGATGAACAAATGGAGGGAAGTTTGTCAATGAGGATTTGTCAGTTTTGCTTCCTTTCCTCCCAAGTTAATGACATTTGCTTCACAGACCATCCCTAATGATGCAAAGGAGATGTGGCATTGCACAAGTTACTGCTGCTGTCTTAGTTCAGCAGTATTAGTCAATCATACAAGTGTAGCACATTAGAAAGAGATGAGCAAGACTTACTGAACTAAAATACAAAGTTGGCAATTTGTTAAATAAAATTAAATTATGCCTATGTTAATTTTTTCTTTCTTTTTTTTTTTTTTTTCTGATGAGTCACGCTTCAGGAAAGTGTTTGCATTTCAGAGACAGAATAAAAACCCTCAATGGGAAAAACGTGGAAGCAAAGCACTCCATATCAGCTGAACATGAAAGACCATAAAGGATGCCAATGTCTCTCTTGGTCCAATCACAATAGCTCCAAAAATATATATTTTAGTTTAAAATGACAGAGTCATGAAAAAAACCCATTTGGCTTATTCAGTTCAGGCATTTGACAAGATCAATGATACAAATACTATACTGAAGTAATTTTGCTTCTGCTGGACCAAAAAAACCCTCCAACTGTATTTAAGTCCTATATCCAAAAGGAAAAACAAAGTGTTTGCTTATTTGCTCTCACTCTGTATTCATCCAAATCAACTACCAGTGGGGAAAAAAATGGGTGACTGTACCCATGTGAACTTAATTCTAGACAGCTGAGATCTCATAGGAATTTATTCATTGAGTATATACATTTTTAGCCATAACTCTATAAAGAATAATTGTGAGTTTCTGATATTCTCTCTCAAATACAGACTAAAACCATATGCCTCATGTCTCTTGGGATAGATTGAAAACTTACTTTGGAACTCATTTGAGTGATCTCCAATTAAGGTAATATTCTGCCTTTATATATACCATACATACTTTGATTAACTTTACTTTCCTCGGGGTAGGTAAGATAAGAAACTATCCCAGCAAGACTTTGAACTGAGAATGTTTTGGAAGTAAATAATATTAGTTCAGCTATTTGTGTCAGAAGGGCCTACTAAACACCACATCTAGTGCTAGACCCATTGTTGTGGTTAAACCCCACCCAGCAACTAAACACCACACACTAACCCCCCTCCAGAGAGATGGGGGAGACAACTGGAAGAATAAAAGTGGGAAAACTTGGGGATTGAGACAACGACAGTCGAATAGTTGAAGCAAAAGGTGTGCAAGCAAAGCAAGTAAAGGGATTCATTTACCCTTTCCGTGGGCAGGGAGGTGTTCAGCCACCTCCAGAGGAACAGGGCTCTCTCACACATAATGATGACTTGGGAAGATAAACAACTCACTCTAAATTTTCCTCCCTCCCCCTCCTCCTTCTTCCCCAGATTTATATGATAAGGGTGATGGCATGGAATATCCCTTTGATCAGTGGGGGTCAGCAGTTCCCGCTGTGTTCCCTCCCAACTCCTGGTGCACCCCCAGCCTCCTCTCTGGTGCAGTGGGGTGAGCAGCAGCACAGTCCTTGACTCTGTGCAAGTGCTGCTCAATTATAACAAAAATATCCCTCTGTTATCAACATTGTTTTCAGCACAAATAACAACTTCAATCCCATACCAGCTACTGTGAAGTAAATTAACTCTATCCAAGCCAAATTCAGCACATATGAAAACAGATGGCAAGGTATTCCAAACACTTCAAGTGGCATTACAAGATCATATTTCAGCCCTTAAAAAGTAATTTTCCCACAGACACTACTGAAGTTTCACCAATGACAGTGGGAATTATTCACTGATATTGATGTCTGGAATGTGGCTGGTTGCTAACATAACAGTTGCTTTCACACTGCTTCAAAAAAATGAGGGGATATTGCAATTTTTCCTATCAGGTTTTTCTATATGCTAGCTTCTTATTTGTATTTAAATTAACCTTGTTACTCTAATCATTTAAATAGCTCCTAAAAGGCTTTTAAAAAGAAGTTCTTTAAAGTGACAGTCACTAGTTAAATTGAGAGGCCCTGTAAAGAAGTTACAATATGACAATTTCCTTCTCCAAGGGCATTTATGACTATATCATAAAATGAGAATAAATTAAACCTCTCATCTGAAATGATAGAAATGTTGATGCTTGTTTTCCAACCCTTAATTTCATTACACACAGTCAATTCTATCCAGCCATTAGATGATTCTCTACTTTCAGACAGTTACAGAATAAAGATGTTCAAGTAATTAAGAAGAAAATAGACTGATTTGCTCCTGTTTAGACTGTTCTCATGCTACTGGAACCCCATACATTTTGTGAATGTGAGATAGGTAGGGTATGTGGGCCTGAGATAATGGCTATGTGCTGGAAGTCTGGAAAGAGAGCGACACTTTAAGCTCTTGTGTGGCAGAGATAATAACCAGGCAGGTCTTACTGAATGTGCTGCTATGGAGGTATAATGTCACGGGACTGTTGCACAACTTCTGAATAACGGGACATTAAGATATGCAGATACTTTGCATAAAGAAAAAGAAAGAAAGCTGGATAGATGAAAGGAAGTTTAAAAACAGGGTATCTGATTTTTTTTTCCCCTTTCTGTGTGAAAGGAAAGTTCCCTGGTGCTGAGGTTATTCATTACACCAGGACAGAGGCAGTTTATTCAACTATAGCTCAGGTAGTGTCAGCAGTTTCATTAAATCCACTTCTAAGAGGTTCAAAGCCTGACTGTAGTAATTTTTTCCAGCCTGAAACATTTCCTTAAAGGTCTCTCCCTGTGCACCAAAAAATATCATAGACTTATGTGTAACTATATCTCTCATTCTATGGTTAAAAGGAATAAATTTTAATGATAACACTTTGCAGCATCTAGAAAGTTTCCTTCACTCATTCTTTTAAATTTGTTTCAGCCAACACAAGTTTTTCTTAACTGGGTTTCCCAGTGGCTTTATTTTTTCAAGCAAAGGCTTAGAAGCAGTAAGCTGCAGTTGAACTACTCTATTCTGCTTTCCTCTCTTCCCCCTTTTCCACACAATTTTAGGTTCTTACAAGCAGGTAGCTTACAATGACTCTTTTTCCTCTATGATGTGTGTGGCCACTCAGCATCTGCTTCTAAGAATTCATAAGCATCTGAGGTTTTTTTTTTTGTAACAGCCTGGAGGTTAATAAGTTATTCTTGCAAAACTATCACTATATTTTGTCCTCTCTACCATGCCACTGTATCTAAAAGATATTAGAGTCTGGTAGTAGAGGTTGAAATTTTATTCCACATGTTAACATTTCAAACTTTTAACAATATTATTCCTAAATTTCTTATATTGTTCCTTTCTTAATTCCACAGCTTTCTTCTAAAGCCTTCCCCAGATAATTTTGTTATTTGAGTTTGTCTCGTGTTTAAAGAAACATTACATACAGTTTTAACATCCTCTCAGATAACTGTGTGGTCCACGGATAACAGCAGCTGATAACTTGATGATTTTACACTGAGGAAGATTTATGCATATATTCTATTTTACATGGCTTTGCTGAAAAGCAACAATAATACAGTATGGAATTTCACAAAACACTAGCAAAAAGGATACCTCAGTGTAAAGAGTAGTCTTAAAAAGTTCTGTCAGCATAGCAGCCTAGTGGACTATTACTTTATCTTGCTATAATTCCAGTGACAACTGAGTCCTACATTATTGTATTGTCAATTAAATTCTCTGCAGTACATATTCCATTTTGAGTAAGTTCTTCCTCTATTTTGGCTTTACATGCTTCCTTTCTATTTCCATACTTATGTCAGCTAATGGAAATTGAGATTATGTTCATTAATGGGACATATATTTGGTGATGTTAAAAGTGTAGGTATCGCTTTCTGGAACTTTAAATTAAATTTTTTTCCACAGCAATTACTTTCAACAGATTATTACTTTAACTTGTCTAGCAGTTAAACAGATTTATACTTAATTAGTTCCCAAGAAGCTCAGAAATTAGTGTGGGATTTTTCAGTCAATGAAGTAAAATGGCACAGAAACCTGATCTATTTAAGCAGAGATATTCTAGCTAAAGTTATTTAAATTATGGAACCACTCAGTATAATTTGATAGTATACTACAGCAGAATGCTTTGTGCACACTTTTATAGAAATGTTAACATTAAAATAAATTTCATCTCTACAAATAGCCCATCCAGAAATAAGTAATCATTAGTATCTTTTCATAGCATTGGACAGGTCAGAATGGTAAAGAAAAAGTTCAGATTATTTATCACAGGATTTCTACTTGAAATTAGTATGAGATGCCTGATGTAATTTTTTCCTTCCTCTAAGAGCCAAAAAACATCAGGAAACCGGACTGTAACACCAGACATACTGAGAGATAGTGAGTGGTCTGCAGTATCTTCTGAAAATGCTGACCACAAGTCACTTTTTCAATGAATTAGACCTCACTTCTTCTTGTTTCAAACTCCCTGAGGTTCACATACCTCTCAAAAATTAGTTTCTTTGCTTTGCAAACTGATTTTCTCCTGAAAGGTCATTAAAAAGCAATGTTTTACCTCCTTCTGCAGTTCATAAAAATCTTATTCTATGCCTCAGAAGCAAGCAAAACTTGTGAGCAATTGAGTCCCTCCTCCATGTTTTTAATTGATGGCATTTTAAAATGAAAGTACTGAGGCACGAACTGTGTCAGTTGCTGATGCACTGAAGGGTTTGGCTGGTGTGCAGATCACCTCCACTACATTAAATTCCTTTAGTGCCGCCAAGTATAGCATTAGAAAATTCCAGTGTGGGATCAGATTGGTGTTCCTGACTTGTCCTGTCTGGGAACTGAAGGCCAGGTGCCTTCTTTTGTTTGCTTGTTTTCATAAGAGACAGTTCTTATGGGTTGTTACAAAAACCATGGCTGACATATTTCTGTGATTTTTAGGTGCTTTTAAGCAGCTACCCTGTTAATAGTAGCTAAGTAGTGTAGTTGGTGAAGTGAGCACAAATGATTTTGCACATTTCAGAGAGGTGAAATTCTGCAGATTTCACTGACTTTCACTTCTCTGCTTGGCAGTGAACCTGTGTTGCAATTTCCATTCATGCAGGGACTTTCCCTTGGAGTTAGTTGATTTTAGTGGCACAAAACACACAACTGAAGTGACTGTCTCTCACTTGCTTTGTATATTGAAAACTTGCAAAGCTGTGAATATCTGGTGATTTTGAAACATTATCTCAGGCTCAGGTTCAGTGAACATGATCTAGGATTCAAGCTTAGCAGAGAGCACAAAGGAGTCTGATTGCTTCAACTCTGTGTACAACTACTGCTCTATGTGCAGACACTGAACTAGATGCTCTGTGTCAGTCATTTCTATCAGCGAGTCCTATTGATAACAATGTGCTGTGTTCCTTTAAGTTACCTCATATTTCCTCTTGGAAACAATTTAACTCCTTTAGGTCCTTGCTCAGAGGCAGTTCAACTTGCTTTAACACATTCTTGTGAAGCCAATAGCAAATATAATTTAGCTAATTGGGGTGCTGGCTTGTTTGTTACAAGGCAGAAGAGAGACTAGTGATTGCTGATCATTATGCTTGGAAGAAAGGAGTCTGTGAGTGCTGCCAAATTTTTATCATAGAACATTTTATCACACTGAAACATTTTATCATCTTATCCATGACAAACTTTCCACTGCCATACAACTGCAATCCCACTCTACTGAATACATGAGTGACAATGGTCTGCTGAAATACTTTTCAGATTGCTCTCTTTCTCCTCCTGTCACAGTCATCTCATTGTTTGAGTTCATGATAGGAAAGGACATTTGTACCTCTATGAAACAGTGCCAATCATCTTAATAGTTTAAATACTTGTTTTACTGTGTGATTCTTTTTATTTTAATAAAAATTCAACACATGCTGAAGATAGAGAAGAAAAAAATCAGTATCTTCATCTCATAACATAAAAGAGATTTCTGCAATTTATAGTTCAAAATATTCTGACTGATAGAATTCACAGAATGGGAAATTGAAATTTACTATCTTCATTTGAACCTCTTGTAATGGGCTACAGCTGTAAAGGAGACAGTTTTGACATTTCTTCCGTTATTTCTCTTTCTAATTTCCATTGTCTCTTTTTAGCCTGCCATTTCATCAATACCTTTTACTAAATAAAATTTGAGAAAGTGTGCATGAGTTTAAAGTGGGCAATAGCTGGATTAGGTAGCAATAGGTAATGATATTGCAGAGAAGGACTAGAAAATGAAATTATTATGTCTTTTGAGATGGACATGTATTAAAAATTGCCTTCACATGTGAATAGTACAATCTTATTGATTTCTATGAACTTAAAACTTAGAAAATACTCTGCTTTTTCAACATGGGGTAGACTGATACATGTCTACCTTGGGATGATGCCAAGAGGCAAGAAGATGGAAAAATGATTGGAAAACCTGACATACATGAACAACAATCTTTTTAAAAAGGATCTTAATTAGTCCAAGAAGACTAAGAAGAGTGTAGCAAACTTTGACTACTTAAAAATCTACTGCTGATCAGCCATCTCATCTACCTGTCTATGGTAATGGGACAAGAACAGCTTTAAACCACTTCTTGGGGACAGTTGGAGATTTTTTCAACAGAAAGGTGAAGGATGAACTCCATTGTCTGGAAGAACTGTAGAGTCAGTATTTCTGAGTCAAAAAAAAGCCTCAAGGAGGTTTCAGAAGTTAAGATAGGAGTCTGTCAGGGAGCAGAGGAGAGGAGTTGCTCTCCACAGGCAGATCAACCAAATGATCTCTAGCCTTCCTTCGCCTCTGCTCTCTGCCAGCACTGTCATTCCTGTGTTTTGCATTGCTCGTTATAAATGCATGTTCAAAATCCTGCTTAAGGATTTTGGTGGAAGGTGCTTTAGGGTCTTTGCTAGCTTCTCAGCACTGAGAAAATGTGCTTGCATTTTCATGTTTCATGGCTGAGAAACCCTCAGGAGTTTCCAGGTGACCACTGCTGAGAGGGCTCCTCTCAGTGACTTGATACTTCCTGCTTCTGGCAAAATCATCCCCTTCTTTCTCACTGTGTCCTGTCTGGATCTCATCCTTCTCCTAAATATGCGGTTTTTTCTGTATACCTCAGGAGAACCATTCTGTAATCTTTAAAACGGTACTGGTAATGGGCTAAAGCATGTAAGTAGTATTGTCTCCCTTACAGTATAACATGTATTAGCCATATGGCAGTATTAGTAAAATAATTCAAACTAATTCACTCTCAATAATCAATGAAGCCTAAGAATAATCAATTCAACCTAAATGAGACCAAATGGCTTATAAATCAGAAATACAGGTTGCCTGTATTGGATGACGTTTTCCTCATATTAGTTTTAATGAACACTCTGAGGTTACCATACATACACACACTGTCATCTGGGTACATATATTTTGTTAAATTTTCCCTATGTTATTACTATGCCAGTCTTATTATTTTTTCTGCTGCAACAAATGATGACCTATGATGAGTCTTCCTATGATATTGTAGTAACAATATTGAGAACCACAAGCCACTTAAAATAATGAATTAGATCTTCATAAATCATTAGTTTGGTTTATGCTACACATAAATTGTTTTAAAAGTCATCATTATCATTATTTGCTTGTTGATTTTAATTTTTTTTTTGCCATCATTCATGGGATCAATTTCCCAACTTTGTGTCTTTATAGCACAAGAAATACAAACTTGATCTTTTTAATGAAGGCTGGGATTTACACTTAATTCCAGGTTTGTAGTAGCACGGACATTAAAAGAATATCCTGAAACACATAGCTTTTTTCCAAAAAAAATAGCACAATGCTGTAGGGAATTCCTCTAAACAGATTCTATGTTAGCTGAAGTCGGTATTTTTTCCACATATTCAAGCCACATAAATCTGACTGTCATTTGTACTTAAGGTCCCTTTTAGATCTCTTGAGAAGGGTGCACAAAGGACTGTATGTGAACAGAGATTTATTTTATGACTAGTTTAATATTTCTTTTCTCTTTCAGGATGAGATAAAAGATTTAAAAAGGGAACTTGAGTTCCCAAAGAAGGAAATAAACTGTTCTTAGCACTAATATTATTCTTTTGTTGCTCAGTGGCTTGGTGAAAATGTGAAAAGGAATTTGTGGGACTTCCCTGCAAGTTTTACCTTCCAGATATGGTTTGGCCTGAGTGGCTTTCTGAGATCTTTGGGCTTTTTTTTTTCTTTGTTTTTTTCCCAAAAGAAAAAACCAAATAAATATTTATCTATATATAGCTGAGATGACTCGCCTTTTTCCTAAGATTGTCCACCTCTTCTTTGAATAGGGTTTTTGGGGTTTTGTTTTGTGTTCCAAATATGGATTAATTCCTGCTTTTTCTCAAAATTTTATTGTCTGTCATACTATTTTATAAATCATATGTCATAAGATGCATATATTTTATGAACATCTGAAGCACCATATCTTGTTTCTTGTTTTACACTTTTTCATAGGGACTGAAAAAAAATGCATGATCTATTAATAAGTAAAAGTGATAGATGTGACATTTAGAATTCTTTTTCTAAGTGTACATGCTTTCATTTTAAGTCTTATTTTATCTTGATTCTGTTTCTGCTTTTACAGAAAAAAAAAGCAAATTCTCTGGATTAAAATCTTAATAACTGTTGGTTTAAACTTAGATATGGTATCCAAAATACTTGCAGACATTAAGATGAAAGGATTTATAATTAGTATATATTTTCTTTCAGTTTCCCATCTTGTTTAGATTGACAGAAGTTATTACATGCAGGACTGGAAAATTAGAATTAATTACAGTTTTATCTCTCTCAAAGTTAATATTTTGAGTTTCCCAGGTTTACCTAAGCACTTCAAACTGTATTTTCCATTCTATTTATAAATGTGTAAGTCCTGCAAAACAATGAAACACATCTCTCTTTTGGCTTTTGCTAAGCAGTTTAGAGCCCATGACACTGTGATGACTGCAGAGCTGCTTTGTCAAAGAGAGATGACAAATTGTGTTAATTATAACAAATGTCAGTTGTTGAAATGATTTATTGCAAGAACAAGTATTGGTTGGTTACACGCTGTAGAGTAGAGGCCATGCAAGGCTGTTTCATATGCAAGCAAGCAGACTATACACAACCCCAGAAACAGCAAGCTGTAGTAGCTTTGTAGGCAAATTGATACAGTACTACGGGGAACTAATTAATGTACTGCTATTATAAGCATCATACTGTGGTAAAGTGGGATTCGTAGTGACATGTGACTTGTCATAAATTTTAAGGACTTTTTCAGATTTTAAATACATATGATTACTGTGCTTCACTCCAGTGCAAGAAACTGACATTTAATATGCTGTGTGTGTTTTATATATATATATGACATATAAAAATGTGATTAAAAATCATTAAGCACATATTTGATTTCATTATGTTTTTCTTAAGATGAGGAATTTTTTCAAATGAAAACAACTTTTCTGATAGGTTTTTCAATGGTATCAGTAAGGCATTAATTGGCTTTTACTTGGAAAAGAGGAACAGTTATTTGCAGTGTCTTTGAAGTTATTGCCTTTACTATTGTTTTAGGTTAATCTTATTTGTTTGAAGACAAAACCTGAGAAAATGACATACAGAAAGGAAAAAGAAAGAGCTAGATGTAGCTCTGCTGTTTCAATTTGTGGGTTTTGTGTGTGTTTGGTTTTTGTTGGATTTTTTTTTTCTGACTTACCATAGAGCCTTGCTATTGAGGAAAAACAGAATTTAAACATTGTCAAAGCATATCAACTGCTCAAAATTTCATCACATTTGTACCAACATCAGACTTCCTAAAATATTATTTTTAGCTATCTTTTCACTCCTAATCTCTCAGAGGTGCTACAAAAGTGAAGTATTAGCTATGCAAGCAAGTTATTTCTAACAGAAGGCAAGGAAAGTAAAGATTGGGGAAAAAAATGAGAAGTGAGGAAGAGAAAGTAAAGGGAAAATTAGGAATAAGGATGTAAGCAGAAGTAAATGTGTATTAGGGTCCAAAATTGTTTCTCACAGAAGATGAAGAATTTTTCATTCATTTTATTCAGCACACCTGCAGAAAGGGAATGACAAACGCCCACTTACAGCCAGATGGATATTAGACCCCTATGTGACTTAGGGCATGACACCTATAAGAAGGAACTCACTGTTTCAAGTCATTTGAATTTTCAGTACCAGTATCACATTATGAACCTCAAGATATGAGATTTCTTCTATTATTTTCTTGTCAGCCAAGTACAATTTACAGCTCCTAGTGCCTACGTAAACATCAGGATCCAGGGCATATGTGATGCCATGGTAGCATATATATGTATCCAGATGATTCTTAAGAAAGGCATGGATTTTCTGTAGGTCCTATATCAAATCCTTAAAGATGGAAATATCAGATAGCTCTAACATGGCACTAACATCCTCTGTTTTGACACCCGAATGTCTCCCATAATTTCCATTCCTTCATGGACCTTACTAGGACAAAGGCCTTACTGTCTTTCAGTTGAATTAGTGGTAGTTTTGATTCAACAGAGTCAGGTTTTCCATCTCCATCTTTTCTTGAACTGCATTTGTATGAATAGCATTTTACAAGGTGAGTTGAGCCTTCTTTAGAGTAAAAATTTTCATTAAATTTTTCTTTTCCTCTGAATTGTATCACTACAGGTTTTTATATAAGTTCAGAATAACAGGTTGGAGAGTATTTACTAAATGTAAGCCTGTATATGACCTTCATGTGCAGGGTACACTTGTGGCTACATTTCATCCCTGGAACAGGCAACACAGGACCAGGATTTTGGTGAACTATTTTAAGAGCTCAAAAAGAGAGAAATATGATTAATAAGCTAGGGATTTTATTCACAGACTTTAGTAAAATGAAGCTGATTAATGTATCTGTTCATACAAATGTAAAGGTACAGTTTCAATGCTTTGGCTGACATTAAATGTGACTTTTCCCCTTTTCTTAATCTTACAAAAGTCTCTTCAAACATTATTTTGGGAGAGGACCTTGAGAGAAAAGATCAGAAAAAGGAGAAATCTATCTCATTGACACCCTGAACAGTAGAAAATTTGTTTAGTCTTAACAGTTGTGCCCTCTTTTCTTTGTGAATATTGGAGCAGACAAAGAGGGGAGGACAGAAGCTTTTGGGTTGGTAGATGGATTACTTACAATTAGTATTCGTACCCTGCTGGATATAGTTTAAACAAAGGAAGTTTTGACCTTAAAAATGCTTTTAATAAGGATTTACTGAATATTGATGGAAATTAAAATTATCCTCATTTTTGTAAATAATACAGGGATATGATCTAGTTTTCCATTTCTTTCCACAGTGCCAATGTTGCCAGATGAAAAATCGTTTGCACCTTGTCGGTTAATACAATGCTTATTCTTCAAAAAACACTGGCCTATGGAAATGCACAATGCTTATTCTGTAGGAAGAAGAAATGGAAAGCAACCAGCCCAGATGTGTCAACTTTTACCAGCTCACTAGGCGGTCAGGAATGATGTTATGGTTTGAGCCT